>WHVA01000405.1:0-106613 GCA_015179125.1 Gautieria morchelliformis
TGATCGTGATCGTGGCGTATGTGATATTGATGCGCGTGCGTGATGTGATCGTGTGGCATAATAGTGATCGTGTGGCATGATCGCGGGGCGTAATAGTGATCATGTGGCGTGTGCCTGATCGGGCTCGGCATGCGCCACGTCATCGTAGCTCCCGTGCGCAAACTGGCGATTCTCAAGAGCTGCCTCTTGGTAGAGTCTTTCTATCCACCCTCCGAGCTAGATTAGATCTGTCCTGAGCCACTCTTCGTCCACCTTCCACCATTGTTCCCTTGGGCCCCTGGTAGTGTGCGTGTAGCGAGTTTGTTCTGCCTGAGCTGGTATCGTCTGCCTCTTGGAACTCAACCTTTCACTGTTGTTCCCCGTTCTCGTTTCCTTCCTACAGTTTCTCTCTCTCTCTCTCTCTCTCGTCTCTCTCCATGCCGCTTCCTGTTCTTCCAACTCCTCTCCATATAAGCACTACTCTCGCCTTCACCAACTCCTCCTCCATACAGCTCGACGGCATCCACGGCTGCTTCACGTCCGCCTGTCTTTATGCCAGCATGTTTGTGTAGGTCCTTGTTGTTGAGGGTGGTTAAATGGTGCTGATGGGTGTCGCTGGAGCTAGAGGATTTGATGCAGGCGACGGTGAGTATGAAACGACATGGTGAGGGGACAACATGAGGCAATGAGGGGAGTGGGACGACTCAGATGCTTGGTGACGCGCTGCTTCAATGGCCGTTGTCGTGGCCTACTCTGAGTCTGCGCTCTTTCCTTCTATCGTCACCTTAAGGATGCGCGACATGTGCTGACCCACCTTTGCAGTCCATTTGGGGTGTTCTTCCGGGCCTCTTGCCTGTGCATCGGCACTCTGCGCCCCATGCCCGCGCCGCCGCACCCTGTCTGGCTACATGCCACGCAGCATGTAGTGGATGGGTGTGTGCAGTGTTGTGTCATTTTTAAGGGGACGGATGCGCTATGAGGAGGCAGACTCATACCGCGTTGTCCTCTCTGCTCTCTGTACCCGAGGTTCTGCTGCGTCACCCGATGACGGTTTTTCCCACGTGACCCATCCGGCGCTTGAGAGATCAATTATGGTGGGGCTGGCTTCGGGTTCCTGGCTACATACATTCCCTGAGCTTCTTCACCCTGATCTTGGCAACTCTGTCGTGCTTCTGTTGTCACTCGGAATTTGGCGCTGGATGCTTCCATTGATCGCCTCTGCTGCTGCTTCCGTCGAAGCAGTGACATGTTGCACACACGTGCCAGGCACGGGTACAATTGCGTGCTTGAGTGTGTAAATGTGTGTATCGCGCAGCGCGCAGAGGAGGACCGAGGTGCAGATATTATGTAATGTTCGGATTTAGCGAATTTTGAAGCTCGAACACCCATGACGCAGCAGCTGACCAGGCCAGACCATCGGATGCCCCAGTAAGATAAAGCCAACCACCATCTCTCCGGATAGCAGTCAGACGCCGACGGTTTGAATCATATACAACCCGTTGTAAATTACATGTACGACCTGCAGTAAAATACAGGGGTGTGAAACTCAGACGTCCATCCTACGCCTCCACCTTCGGTTCCCCTGAACCGTCCCCTCGCATCCTCAGTACGGTGCACGTGCACCGTATGCCACTGCCCCCAGTACGGTGCATGCGCACCATACGCCGCTGCCCCCGTACGGTGCACATACACCGTAGGCCGCTGCCCCCAGTACGGTGCACGTGCACCATACGCTGCTGCCCTCCATATGGTGCACGTGCACCGTAACCCGCTGCCCCCAGTACGGTGCATGCGCACGCGACGCACTGCCCCCCAGTACAGTGCACGCGCACCGTATGCCGCTGCCCCTCAGTACGGTGCACGTGCACCGTAGGCCGCAGCCCCCAGTACGGTAGGTTCGCGTGGGCATCTAGCAGGTCGTTAGCGGTAGATCTCATGGCGCCGGTGATGAATAGCGCAGCTTGTCGTTGAACCCTGGCAAGCTTGTTTATGAAACCTTTCGTTCCCTTGCTTCTTTCCGAGCCTGGGACAAGAAACACGTCAGTGGCATAGAGCATTCTGGGTACGGCTACCGCTAGATAGTATCTTTGCATGTGTTTGGCCGCGGTTCCTTTGGACGGTTTTGCCAACCTCTTGTACTGGTTGATAAACCTCTCCCCCTTGGCCAGCGCATAGTTGGTGTGATCTTTGAACCTGAGCTCTTGATCGAGTAGCACTCCCAAGAACTTGTGCGTCGTGGTTGGCTCGATCGTGTGCTGGCCTATTTTGATCGACGGTCGTGCTATGGGCTTTGTCTTTTTGTCCGCTGATGGGTCCCTCTCTCTTTTCCTGGTGAGTCCCATCAGTCCAAACTTGTCGACGGCAAATTGGCACTTATGCGTGTGTGCCCATGTCAGCGCTCCCTCATCTCTTGTCATTATGTCGGCTAGCTTGTCAAACGCTTCTTGCAGGCTCTTCCCTTCCGCTAGTATCGTGGTGTCATCTACAAACCCGACCGCATCTTCCCCTCTCGCCGTGTATACCACCTCAAGGAGGTCCCCGTTGTAGTACTGATACGTGATCGCCGAAAGCGGACACCCCTGATCCATGCCTCTTCTGACCTCCATCATTGGTGTAGTGAAGTTGTCGAAGCTCATCGTGGTTCGCCTCCCCTCGACTTTCCTCCTCCAGCTGGTATATTCTTGGGGGATCCCTCTCAGTCTCATATTGTGTATCAGCCTGTCTAATGTGATACTAGGGAACATGCCTTTGATGTCCAGAAAGAGAAGGCCTAGGACTTTCCCCCGTCTCCACGTGTCCTTCGCTGCGCTGACCGTGTAGTGTATCGCGTCATGTAGCAGTGCGGCCCGGTCTGCACCCAAAGTGGTTGCTGGGCAGCAGGCATTTGAGTTCTGTCATCTTTACTAGGTCTTCTGCCACGCAAGACGAGAGGACCTTTCCAATTGTGTCGAGCAGCGCTATCGGGCGATACGCTCCTGGGGCTGCGTAATATGTTTTTTGCTGGTTTTCGCAGTACCCGTGTGACGAGTCTCGCCATTGATCAGGGTATGTTGTGAGAGTGAAAGTGCCCCTGAACAGAGGGCCTAAGTAGCTGATCAACGTGTCTGCGCACTGCTTGATTAGTACATTAGGTATTCCGTTCATGCCCGGAGCTTTAAAGGGGTTCAGCTTAGCTATTGCCCTTCGGATCTGCTCGTCGGTGATGTGGGTAAACGGGAACGCTTCTGGAGGGTATGAGCCGTTGGTCAAGGTGTTTCCATTTGTTGGGCTGAACTCCGGAAAGAATGTGTCGTAAAGCATTGCGGCTTTTTGCTCGTTGGTGCTGGCTACCCATTTGGTGCCGTCATCGTGTTTGGCTGTGAGCACCGGCATTCTGGCCCTTCCACCATCTGACGGTTCGGCTGCTGCATATTTGTGCGCTGTCCACACGGTCTTTTGGTCTATGCCCTCCAAGAAGTCCTCCCAATGTTCCCTTTTCGACTTCTCTATGGCGCTTGCGTATCTGTTTCTGGAGGTCTTGTACCTCTTGTGTGTCTCGTGTGCGCTGTGCCTCCTGTTCGCATAGGATCGCCGTCCTAGCCTTCTGGTTTCTGTCCGAAGTCGCGTTAGCTCTAGTGACCACCATCGTTTCATATAAGGCGAGGGCTTAGTCTTGGGTATCAATTCCTCTACTAAATACAGGATCGCCGTGGTGAGGGCTCCTAGGTTGCGGTTGAATTCTCTCACGTCAGTCGGGATGGGCTCCGCGATGTCGTTTCTGAGTCTGTCCGCAAGCTCCTTGTTGAATTCTTTCCAGTCGACTTGTCGGAAGTTGGGTTTCGGCGTTTCTTCTGTCTCCGCTGTGCTCGTGTCTAATATCGTGTCTATCGGATAGTGGTCGCTTTTTGCTGGCTGTTCTTCTGGGATCGATGTGCAGCTGATTAGCGTCTCGGCCATAGATGCGGACAAGAATACGTTGTCGGTTCGTGTTCGGTTGCCTGTAGACATCGCTGTTAGTGTGGGTATGCTTCTTGGTAGCATCATCTGTAGGTCCCGCTCAACGGTGAGGTCAATCAGCAGCTGAGCTGCATCGAGGTTGTGCCTTGTGAACAGGTGCGAGTTCCGCGTGTTATCCCACTGCGGGTGATGTCTGTTGAAGTCGCCGACCCATAGCATTCTAGCGATGTCTTCCTGCGTGTCATCGTTCCGCCGTGCTTGGTCCTGTAAATGCCTCCGCATGTTGTGTATGCTGTCAGTGTTCGTGCAGTCGCAATAGTGTTGTATATTATTACTGTACCTGCGCCCGTTCTGAGCTTTATCGCTGTTATGTCAGGCGTGCCCACATCCAGTGCCGTCCATTCGCTTGTCGCTATCCTTTTGCTTACAAGGATCATCGCTCTCGTGTGCTTCTCCTTATCCAGGTAATGCGTTTTTGGGTATATCGTATACCAATGAGGGGTGGCCCTGGCGTTCCCTAGGAAGTCGATGTATGGTTCTTGCAGCGCGAGGATGTCGTATTTTTCTGGGGAGCACCGTTGGAGAATGTTGGCCGTGGCAGTAAGTGATTTGTTGGCATTCTGTTGTCTGACGCGCAAGTATTTTGTTTCGTTGGTGTTGTCGCTCATTCCCGGTATGGGTTAATGTTGTTGTTGTAGTCATAGTTGTCGTGGTATTGCCGGGTTGTTTGTTCGCTTCCAATTCCATAGTCGTCGAGAGTCCTTTGCCTGGAGCCTTGTCTCTCCCATCCCCTGTCATTGTGGCCAATCCTGGGGTTGCTCCTTCTTGATCGGTCTTGCCCTCGCTCAAATGTGTTTCCTCTCCATGCCTCCGCCCGTTCCTGGGTGTGGAGCTGCTGCATTGTCTGCTGCTGTATGTTGGCTTGCTTGAAGAGCTCCCCAGCGTCTTCCGCTTGTCCCCCCAGCCCCTGCTGTTCCCACATCCAGGGCTCGTCTCCGGGGAAGTACTTGTACGTGTATTCAGCGTCAGTCCTCTCTACCGTTTGGCAGGCTGCCCTGAAGCTAGGACACATATGATCCCACGATGCGTGCCCCTGGGTGTTGCAGCTCACGCACTTGAACTGCGTCGGATCGGTCATGTCACACTCTGTCGTCTTATGGCTTTTCCCGCATGTGCCGCATGTCTCCTGTCCTTTGCATTCCGCCGCCATGTGCCTCGCATTGTATCTTTGGCATTTGAGGCAGCGGCGGGGCTCGCGTCTCATCCTCCTCGCCCACACTCGCTTCACCGCCACTATCATCCCGTCCCTGATAGCTATATTGGCCGCCTCGGTGGTGGCGAATCTCGCTATCAGGTGCGCCGACTGTTGGCCTTCCGTTCGTCTATGGGTGGGCTTAATCTATCGAGTCGCCACGAGGCTGTCAGCCGGTATTTTGGAATCTCGTTCGATTTTCCTGTGTTCTGCTAGAGCTTCAGGTGAGCGGTTGATCGGTACATACTCCACAAGCACGGATACTGCTCTGTCTTTCACCACGGATGTGCCGCTGAACTTCTCTATGAACGCCTCCCTATGCACTTGGATCCACTTCGCTCCTTGCGGCTTGCTGAGATCTAGTACGACTCCCCCGTTCGTTAGTATTTTGGCCCCGATGAAAGTTACCTTTGTGTCTCCTTTGAGTTCCCCGAGTGGGGCCACGGCTTCGTTAGCCTTGGTAACTATCTCCCACTCTGATAGTGTTGCTAACGCATTTTGTTCCGCGCTGGGCTCCTTGTCAATCAGCACTTGGCACTCCCTTGCTTTTGCTTTTGCTAGGTTGCTTGGGTGGGATAGTGGGACGTTGCCCCGTAGGGCCGCCGGGTACATTGTGCCTGCCGTTGTTGCCCCTCCTGCACCTTCCTCTCGCATGCGGTGTGCCTCGCTCGCCTCTCCCACCACCTTCTGTGCCTGCTCTGCTGTTGTCCTCAGCATCACCATAGCTTCCTTGGCGGTGTTGGCCGCGTCGCTTAGCCTGTCAAAGACAGCGGCCAGACTCTTTTCGACATACTGCGCCGTTGTGTCCGCCGTGCTTTTTGCTGCGCTGTCCATTAGGACCATTGCGACAGCCCTTGCCCCTTCCTGTACCAGTTTTGCGCCTGGGCTGTGTGCTATGGACAGCAAAACATAGCCGATCTGTTTGAGCAATGGCGTGTCGTCTTTGGGAAGGAAGCTGTTCCTGTCGAGGAACGCTCATGCGTTTTCTTTGCTCCGTATGGATGAGCTAGGGTCCGTAAGCAGTTCCGCCTTGCTCCTTGAGTGAGCAGGTTGGTTCGATGCTCTGGTTCGGGTCCCCTGGCCTTGTGACGTGGCAGGCATCGCGGGGTCTGTGGTACTCGGCATGGTCTTTTTGTTTGCTTCTTTTTGGAGAAGCTTGTCTACTCTGTATGATGATCGCTAGATGGTCTCTAGCTATCGCTTTATGTAGTGTGTGTTCGAGAAAATGAGTTTGGAGTATTTTGGTGGGTGTGGTTAGCGTCCCCCTGGGCAGTGTTGTACAACACCCACCCCAGGCGGCGGCAGCACGATGTGAGGTCCAATGTACTGCGCCTGCGCTGTGGCTAGTGCCTGTTGCAGCCGGGGGTCATCAATGCTGTGCACCGACGACTCTGCTAGATACATGTTCTTGGTGCATTCTAGTTTGTCCGCCAGTCCATTTTCCATGACTGGCGGCGGGAGATATTTTCTGCATTTCCGTTTGGAAATGCATTCAGGCCGATCTGGGTCATAATCATCCCAGATTGACATGTCGGACAGCCACCCGTCCAGGATGGCGGCATCGTACGACTCGAATCGCGCTGTCACAGTCGACAGTGTCATGACTGTCGCTGTCCTGGACGCCACGCAGGCGTCCTCGATGGGTGCCACGCTGGACTCCATGATTCGGCTGGCCAGAGCCAGGCCTGTTGAGAGGGGCGAGGCCCCTGGGGCTAGTGTCACCCATGTTTCGTGCAATGGCAATGGAGCCATCAGGTAGGAAGATGGACCGGCCACAGGCTGAGCCTTTGGCTGCAGCAGGGCGGGGTGCATCCGCCTGGCGCCTTCGAGTTGTTGTTGTTTCAACTCGTGGATCTTGTCGTCCCGAAATGAGACTCATTCACGCTCAGACACCAAGTCCCGCTTGAGGCGCTCAATCTCTGCTTGAGCGTCCTTGACTGCCATCCGCCTGGCCCCTTTGGTGATCCAGGTGTCAAGATTGGTTTTTAGGCGTTAATATTGTGTATTAGTGAACACAGCGAATGCCCGAATAACTTGTGCGAAGAAGTGTGCCGTTCGGCGAATAAGTGAACCGATGAATGTTCACGAAACAAAGGGGTTGCCCGAACGGGGCTCGCCCTGTCTACAGTCATAGCAAAGCTGCTCGCAGCACTTGACGATGTAACGTGCAAGATATCGCGGAAGGGCTGTCTAAGTTTCCATGGTCCCTTCGCTGGCGAAGGTGCTCCTTCGGAGCCCTTCGCCAACAGCACAGAAAGTAGTTTGAAGGCTAAGGTAACGAAGATGAAGTATGAGAACTCACCAGTGATGCCTAAGTCCTTGGCTGGTCGAAGATAGAAATCTTCAAGGAGAGGCTCAAGACGATGATCACAGCGAGGTCAAGTTTGCACAAGATGGACGACGTATGATAATTGAACTGAGGAATATACATGCGAATGTAAACTACTTATATCGAATGCTCGTAAGGTATCAGCGAATAGGAAAGAGGCCATCACAAGTCAGGGTTGGATAGGGGTGCGCAGTCATGATACTAAGGAGATGGAATAAACATACAATAGAGTGAGGGAAGAATGCGAGCATGAAACAACGGAGAGTAAAGGGGGCGAAAGCACTTATGGACAAAACCATGTCTTGGGACCCGCATACATGCTACCCTGCACGGACTCTTGGTCTACTGGGTTGATCCCGCACGACCTATAGGAGGGACGCCTTGCGAACACGCATTGGCCATACGAACACCCAATGGGGTTGGATTAAGAAGGTGATGGGGCTAATGATGAACCATCATGCCGGGTGATTGGTATCGATCATATTTGATGGTGTGCCTGCTGGCGAAATGCGCGAGTAGCGAATAGCGGTTCGGAGGATGGGGCGAACAGCGAGTAGAGTAGACGTAGAGGAGGAGTGGTCGGTAGGTGCGGCAAACTCTGATGAAGATGCTAGGGAGTGACGAGGGGGAACATGGAGGTAGCGCGGTAGGAGAAATAAACCGGTCATGACACCAGGGCCAGGCATCTTCAACTGTGTAGGCGATATCATCGTCTATGATCTGTATATTACTGGAGTTCGATGACTCCGCTAAGTGGGTTGTGTATGATTCGCAACATTCACACTCATCCGAATGGATAATGGCAAGTCCGTCGTTCCACGACACTCTCTCCCAGTTCTCAGGTAGCTTTTTCGAGAATATCGCGGCAGCCCCCTTCTTTGAGGCTGATGGCCATGGCATGGACGTTGATGGCTCAACATCCATGACATCTTTGATGCTGTCCATCTTCATTAGAAGATGGTGGTGGTTGCTTCTTAAGGAGCGAAGTGTCCTTGGAGAGATCTGAGGTGAAAATTTATAGCACCGTGGCTTGGCACATCATGTGATCACACATGACCGACGTGTCCTAATGCTGTTTAGGCAGGTCGTGAGGCTTGGCCATGCCTCAAAGCTCTAGATAGGTATCTAGGGCCTCGAGGTCCTTACATGATGACATGGAGATACTAGGTGGGTACCTGGGTGTAGGTCAACTGCATCGGTAAGGTCAAACACCTCAGTAAAGTCACAGGCATTGAGACAATAAAAACTTGCATCAGGGAAAAGTATACTAAGTAAATTGTATCAGGGAAGTGAATGTCACAATTCAAGGAGCTCTAAGGCAGATGGTTGAAACTTTTTATTACATGTAGCTTCACCCATTTTATTCTCAGATTATAGAAAAGAAGAGGGTGAAAGTATATGGTAATTTTATTGTTGGGATATAAATAAATCTACTTTTGTCCCTCCCCGAGCTGCGGCTCTGCCAATGAGAACACCTCTTTTTATTTTTACGTGTCTTCTTATTTTTTCTACCAACTTTTAATATACAATATATCATTATAACTCTTCATATTAATACTCCTTCTCATATATAAAATAAATAGCAACCTCAGAACCACACGATCCAAGGATTGCGGTAACCTCACCCGTGTGCTCAGACCCAGTGCCACTTCCCATTCATTGTCCAAAGATTCCCTTAATGTAGATCCAACCTTGCCTTCGCTTCCCAACATCTGTTTTGTTGCATTAGTTGACTGCGGATCTTCTGATTGTTTTATTGAATCCAAATTTGTCCAGAAGTACTCTATGCCTGCTTATCCTGTCTCCCCTATACCCCTGAAACTATTTGACAGTAGTACTAACATTACCATTACTCAAGCTCTAGACCTCTGTATCTGTTTTCCGACCGGTGAACAACAATGGGTTACCTTCTACGTAACCTCGCTCGATTCAAGTTGCTCAGTGGTACTTGGCCACAACTGGCTCACCCACCACAATCTGTCGATTGACTGGGTATTGGGCAGTATTACTTTCAAGACCATCAATTTGACTGCAACTCCAGTGACCATGGCGACTTCAGCCCATTCAGCTTAGGCCACGACCTTGACTTCACCTATGGCATCTTTGCCCCCACCTTCGACCTTGCCTCCGAAGTTACAAGCACCACTTGTTTCCCTAATCAATGTGCCCGCTTTTCTGCGTGCATCCAGATTAGAAGGATCCGAAGTGTTTCAACTCAACCTGGCTTCGCCTGAGCTCCTCGCCAGAGGAGCAACATCGGGAGAAGGCTCCCCCAAGCTTTCTGAGAACATTAAACAACATGTTCCCGAAGTATACCACAAATTTGCAGATGTGTTCAGCAAATCAGGCGCTGACACTCTAGCTCCCCACCGACCCCATGACATCAAGATTAACCTTGAAGAAGGGACATTGCCACCTATCAGTCCTATCTACTACCTCTCCGCTTCCGAACTCAAGGCACTCCATGAGTTCATTGACGAGCATTTGAACATCAGTTTCATCTGACCTTCACGCTCACCTCATGGTGCACCGGTATTGTTTGTCCGCAAAAAAGATGGCTCACTTTGGTTGTGTGTCGACTTCCGAGGTTTAAACAAAATTTCGAAAAAAGATCGGTATCCATTGCCATTGATTGCTGACTTACCTGATGCTTCAAAGAATGCTCACATCAATACGAAGATTGACCTTCGTCATGCTTACCACCTCGTACGAGTGGCTGAGGGTGACGAATGGAAAACCACCTTCAGGACTCGCTATGGATCCTTTGAATGGTTGGTTATGCCATTTGGTCTCACTAATGGCCCTGCTGCTTTCCAGAGATTCATGAACAAGAGTTTCGCCGACCTTTTGGATGTTTGTGTGGTGGATGACATCCTAATCTATTCTAGTGACCCCTCCAAACATATTGAACATGTCAAAGAAGTCCTGCAATGACTGTGACTCAATGTTACGTATTGAGATTTCCGCTAAGTCGGAACTAGAAAGGACAGCGGCTTCAACTTATAGGTTGCGCCCCCAATGAACTATCATCCTAAGTATTCGGAACTGAGTCGGAAGTCGGAAAGTACTGAGCCAAAGGTTTGGTCGGAACTTGAGTCGGAACTGAGGCGGAAGGTGGAAGACGGGAGGCTGAGAGAGACTGAGATCTTGCTAGACTCGCTGTGCTAAGAACAGGAGATGGAGCGAAGGAAATCAAGTATCGAAAGCGATTATCTGATTGCAGAATAACAGACATACATGAGGGGGTTTTTATACAAAACGCAGAACAACAAGTAATGGTATGGTACTAAGCAAATTCCGGAGGAAGCGGAAGTTGAGCAGACAATGTGTGGGAACTAACTATTGGGAACAATGGGACTACAAGGGGGGTTCAGGGTAAGGTAGAACAATGGCAAAGAACAAGGGGTCGGGAAAACATATCTGACAACGAACTACAAGGATGACCGGATATATGGTCTTGATGAACGATGAAGCGGGTCCGGTGGGTCCGAGTAATAGAGTCGAAAGAACAAGGGAAATGTACAAGGGGCGGAATGTCGGAAATGTCGGAGGGGCGGAATGTGTTGCGGAATATCGTGAGGGCGGAAAGGTGTGGCGGAACTGATGGTCGGAAGTCGGAAATGAACGGTCGTAACACTCAACAACCTCTTTGAAAAGGAGGACAAGTGTGAGTTTCATCGCGACTCGGTTGAATTTCTCGGCTACATTCTCTCTCCCGAGGGCCTCAGCATGGCGGACGATAAGGTAAAGGTCATTCATGTAAGATTGTGAATCTTAATGCCTTGTGTCACAAGGGCAAGTGGAACTCGACCAAGATGTGGTAATTCTGTGTGCTACGTAGTGACAGTTGTAAGGTAAGATCTAGGGAACCGCCACACAGTTCCCACGCAAGAACTGTACAGTGATTAGCTAAGCTAAGCGTGCATTGCCTTAAGAGCAATGGGGGTAAATATCATATTTACACCCTCCCCCTCTATGAACAACTCAAACTTCCTCGTATATGGACCTGGTGAGGTCCTCGGAGTCCGCATCCGACATAGGCATGTCGGTGTATGGGGCCAGCAGCGGATGCGGGTCCGTCGGGAGCTCCGCATTGTCGGTCGGTGTATGGGGCTGGGAATCGATGCCCATGTCCTGCCGAAAGGTCGCTTCAGCGACAGGGTCGGGGACCGGTGAGGGGCCGCACATAAAAGCTAGCTCCTGGTCTAGCTGTGCTTGGGCGGTGGTCGACACTTCGGCCGTCACGAGCGCCGCCTTGTGGCGGTCCCGCAGGGCCACCATTCGCAGTCTCTCCTGCCCCATTTGAGCAGGTGCACTGAACGTCGTCCCGGACAGATCATGCTGGATGAACAGTTCAATCCGGGGCACGCTGTCTCGGTTCACGCCGCCGTACCTGGCTAGCCAGCGGGCGACCTCGTCCAGAGGGATGTCCCGGGGTGGCCACCCTCAGATGGGGAACATCCTGGTGATCGATGCCCTTAGGGTGTTGCTGACGGCCTACCAGACCTCATTGGCTGGCACGAGCTCCTGCCATTGGCCAGTGACACGGAATAGGTCGTATATCTGTGCCCTGAGGGGAGAAGGGGGCTTGGGGTTCTTTGGCGCAAGCCTCCTCAGCCACATCCACACATCCACGTCATGGATGTTTAGACTGCGATCCGGCTCATCGCAGATGGCCGATGGGATGCCTTCAGGGTTGCGTAGCCAACCCTGGAGTATGACCTGAATATCATTGGCAGTTCCTTCGCTGATGAGGAAGTAGCTTGATCGGTGGCTACTGGCCCGGGCCTCCTCCCGGGCCCCTCTCATCGTGGTCACCATCCCACATGTGTGGTAGCCTGTTGGCATCTCCCTGGCCTCCTTCAGGAGGTCCTGAAACCTCTGCTCTTTGGTTTTGCAGAGGTCGAACCATTCGGCTTGCAACGGCGTCTTTTTTCCAAGGGGTCGCGGCAGGCGGCCGGTCATGGCGAACGGAGGGTCCCCAAGGGGCATGAGCTCCCCTTCCCCTGGGAGAGGGTTGGGAACTGTCATCGCCGGCGGGGGCAATGACACTGATGGCGTGGGCTGAAGGACCGCTCATCTGGCCCTCTCTTGCTCAGCCGTGAGGTACTCATTCTGAGCCACGGCCAGCGCCAGCCCCAGTGCCGGGTCGTTCATGCTACGACTCGGCGACTGTGCCAGGTACTCATCGGTGACACGCTTGCGTAGATCACCAATGGGGTCGTAGGTTACGAGCTGCTCGTAACCCCGGGCACGTCTTTTCTTTGAGACGTGCGGTTGGAGCAGGGGGATCTGGAGACTGGAGAAGAGCCTGTGGCTCGCAGCTGTAAGGGCAACCCTGGCTAGTCGTGGAGATCACACTACCACACAACTGACAAGGGGAAATCCAAAGTCTGTATAAATGAACAGAGCATACAAGAGAGGGGATTCTCACCTGACAAGGGGAAATCCAAAGAGAAAAGTCTAAGGACCCCCAATGTCAGCGAGCCCGTATTATACTACGCTGCGCAGCCAGGGACAACACTTGGCACCCGCCATCAACCCTGCACCTCCCTGACCCTTGATCGACCCTTGATGTCACCTATTACGCGAGTCGCTTGATTTCCGACACTGTTCCGAGGGTGGAACTCGGAAATTGGAGTGGAACTCGGAAATTGGAGTGGAACTGGGAAGGCGAACAGAACTGGTGGAAGTTCTCCCAGAAGCGGAATCATTTCCGAGAGCGGAGGCGGAGATGGAATCGGAATCGGAAGCGGAGTCGGAAAATGGAGTCAGAACTGGGTGGTGGTGTCGGAACTGGAATGGAAACAGGGTCTCCCTGAAACACCAAACACCCCAAGCAGCGTCACGTGCTTTGAATGTGGCCAGCCAGGGCACAGAAAGCGGAGTGTCCACGCTCAAGTCTGGCATACGGACAGCAGAGGCCGCAAGACATGGCCCCGGATGGGGAAAAAAACAACAAGGATCCGGGCCCGGATCCCAACCACGCCCCTTTCCACAAATTGGATGAAGAGGGGGAGGGTGACCTCAAAATGATGAGGATCAGGGAGATGCAGAAGGCTCCCATAGCGAATGGGAGCCTTGAAGCCATCCCATTATTAGACTGTGTAAAGTGTTGGAATTATGACAAGCTGGTTATGCGTTCGTTCTGCTTATCTAATCCAAGGCTTGCGTGTATCATTGTCAAACCCTTTTGTTCTTGCTTTTCCTATTGATCTATTTTCCTTTTGTTCTGAGAACATTTATAAGTCTTTACTTTTCATGTATGTAACTATCCGTTTGCCCCAACAAGCTCACAGGACAAACACTCCATATACACTCTTGCATCGTTCTTACTCGCGTCTCTCTTATTTCAACATAAAGATGTCGATCTTTGGCCTTGTATCACAAGGCCACAGCAGAACTTGACCAAGGAGTGGTATTCTGAATGCTACGTAGTGACAGTGTAAGGGTATGATGCGATGGGGACCGCTGACCAGTTCCCACACATAAACTATACAGTGGGTCCCTAAGGGGCCCACTGGGATTATGTAATAACTAGTATACATGTATGATACATAGGTTATTTACACCCTCCCCCTCTATAGACAACTAAAGGGGACCAACTAGGACTCATAGAGGTCATCCATGATGGAGTCCTCTAATGTTTCCGATGTCGGAAATACTAAAGAAATATAATATCGACACGGTGATTATAACTACACAATTCCAAACCCAAACCAACTTGTTGATATACATCCGAACGCATACACATCACAACGACTTATGCCCGAGATTGCCGAACCCACACCTACCCACTCGATCCAACCAGATCCACGCCTCCGATCATCCCGATATCACGGGAGCACACACCACATGCTAATACAGTCCAGAATGCCCCTATAGACCCTTCCCAAGCATGCTGAGCCCGACCCAAGTGGCACACACCCCAGAATCATGTGACCCAATCAAGGGACACGACGTGTCGAGCCGACCCTGCCTGTAGCTAGACCACGTCTCCTATCGACTCCCAAAACCCGTTCCCTTTCTCTGTTTTATGCTCCACACCCCAACCTAACTTGTACAACACCCGTCGACACTCCTATCAACAGCTATGTGCCGTTCCCCCCATCCCACCTTGGCTTTGTTCCCATTCCATGAATACTACGACCACAATAATTGCATTGTGTGCCACCATCAGGTTCCATCTTGCCTGATGTGCGAACCAGGCTACTCCTTTGAATGGGGTGTCCATGGCTATGGGGAGATCTATCCACGGCATATAGCCATGGTTCAGCTGGAAGGGTGCGAACCCTGTGGTCGCACTGACATTGCTGTTGAGGGCGACATCAACCATCAGGCATTTCGATGCCCAATCCTTCTGATCGTCTCTGATGACCGTGTGCAATATCTGTCCTATCGAGTGGTTTGCCCGCTCGGTCGCTCCATCCATTTGGGGATGGAAGCAGTTGACTTTTGAACTACATTCAAAGATCATATTGGTGGCTGGGCATGAGCCCGGACATTGAGTCTTTCTGCATGTCGTGCACAAAGTGCCAGATGACGAAAACCGGGCCACAACGGCCCGAAGGCCTACTAGACAGCCTACCCATTCCGGATAGGCTGTGGCAGTCGATTGGCATCGACTTCATGGGGCCCCTGCCCAAGTCTAATGACTGTGACTACCTGATGGTAGTCATCGATCAACTAACGTCACACGTCCACCTCGTCCCAACAATGATGAGTGTGTCAGCCAAGGGAGTAGCCTGGCTGTTTCTGAAAGAGGTCGTCCGGCTCCATGGGGTTCCTGACTTGATTGTCTCGGACAGAGACTCGAAGTTCATGTCGATCTTTTGGCATGAACTGCAGAGACTCATGGGGACTAAGCTCCTCACTTCAGATGACTGTAGTAACCAACTATCTGGTGTGCTTGATCGATGATGATTTCGATCAGCCTCCTTCCCCCCTGAAGAACAGAACGGGGGACGGCGATGACGTCTCTCTTGAGCTGATTCTTTGTCCAGATCAGTCGGTCCCGGATTCCAAATCTTGGGTACGCATCTGGGTGTTCCACGATCGTTGAGAACATGGCGTCCCTGTGGTATGTGTCTCGTAAGACCTTGGACAGGTCTACGCCTTGTTCAATGATCCGGCGCAGGGGCGCGCCAACCTTACCTGCGGCGATGACTCTGACATCATCGTTGTCGTTGTCGCATGATGCGGCAATGCTCGCAGGCTTTTGTGAGCCCTCGTTTAATGCGGTGGATTCCGTTATTCTCACCTCTGTCTTCTCCACGAGGTGTTTAGACCGTCTCGTCACCGCTGTTCACAGCTCGATATATCGGTCAGTGGGCAATAGTTCACCATCCGGGTCTAAACGTGCGTCTGGATTCACGAAGACGTGGTCCGGGTGATTGTCATCACTCGTGTCGCTCTTGTAGTAGCGCAACAGGCAGTCTGCTACCTTGTTCTCTACACCGTCGACATGTATGGTGTTGAAGTTGAAACGTGACAGAAACTCCCACCATCTGACCTGGCGGTCAGATAGGCTCTTCTGGGTCTTGAAGTATTCGAGCCCTTTTTGGTCTGTGACGAGGGTGAACCTTCATCCCAGCAGTTTGTCCTCCCATTTCATGAGAGCCTCGAGCACCGTGATTGTCTCTTGCTCGTGAGTCCGGTAGTGTTGCTGAGCAACACTGAACTTCTTTTACAAGAAGCCGGCTGGCCGACAGGTTTTCCAGTCGGGGCCTTGGCCGTAGACTGCACCAATGCCGGCTTTTGACCCGTCGGTGATCACCGAGATTGGCTCTGGGCACCGTGCGTCTATTGGATGCAGGATCAGGGCCTTGCAGGCCAACGCCTTAATGCTTTGCCAGCATTTGTCCAGTAATGGTGTCCATTTGAATGGACGGTTGTTACGTGCACAGCCCGACAGTGGGGTAGTGTATGCGCTAACATATGGCATGTAATGCACCAGATACTGTACTAGCCTGAGGAAATGCTGGATGCCGTTGAACGTCCACGGCCTACGCCACTCGCGGATGTGCTGCATCTTATCCTCGTCGGCATGTACCCCTTGGCCATCGATGATGTGGCCGAGACACTCCATTCGGATGGAATAGAGGTCAACCTTTTTCTTTCTCAGAAAAAGGTGGTTCTTCCTCAGTCTGTCGAAGACAATATAGAGGTGCTCTTCATGCTCTTGTATTGAGAGCGAGAAAATGAAGATGTTGTCCATGTATACATGGACAAAGCGACCTATGCAGTCGCAGAAAATGGTTGTCATCAGCCGTTGGAACATTGATGGGGTGTTGCATTCTCCCATCTGTATCACCTGGCTTCTAAACGTGCCAAGGATCATGGCAAAAGCGGGCTTTTCTACATGATCCGGATGGATCCGGATCTGCTTGTATGCTTCTGACATATTGGGTTTTGTGTGATACCGACAGCGAGCCATGTCACTGCGGATGATATCCTGATCCAGGAAGGGCGTGATGTCCTTCACCGTGTTCTCGCTCTGCTGGAGCAGATCGAAGACAGTTCATAATGTACCGTTCTTTTTCAGCACATACAGCATGGACACGGCCTGCTGCGCGACTGCTGGAATCCACCACTTTGCAGTGGTGTATTGTTCTATCTTAGCCGACAGTTCCTCTCGGAAATGTTCGGGGCACTTCGGTAGTCAATACCGCATGTGTTTGTTGGGATTAGATGAAATTGATCTCGTGGTTGATCTCCCGTAGCGGCAGGAGTTCTAATGGAATACCACTGACTAGGTCAGTGATACGTTCCATCCATTCCTTGTGGAGGCGAGGAAGGTCATCATCCGTGAGGATGATGGTGGTGGTTGGCTTAGAAGCCATTAGGCGCTTTGTGCGTCTATTAGGTCCCACGGCGCGCGGAACCGCTTTCCTTTTTCCCTTCGCTTTCACTGTTAGGTGAGAGCGCCTCTCCCTATGATTGTAGGGTGAGCTCCAGGATGAGTAGTTCCACGACTCGTCCTCCTGGCTTCCATGAGCCAGGCCTGGCTTTGGAACCCAGGTGACCCTGCTCACCCTTGGCCCCTTGTCCTCGTTCGTCGATTCATCGTCATTGAATGAGACCTTGCCCGTGGGGATTACTTCATTGCCCTTGCGGATCGTCCCTGGGCTCAAGAAGTCCAGGGTTATGCCGAATCTCCTTAGGAACGGTGGTGCTAAGATCACGTCGTAATATTTGACGTTTGCTATGTCGAAATATTCGTCGTATGTTTCACTACCAAATTTAATGGTCGTGTTCATTCCATAGTTGCTCATGGAATGGCTGCCTATGCAGGCTATCTGCAGCGCGATTGGCTGCTCCAGGGAGAATGTCTTCATCCCTGTAGCTCACGTGAATTCAGGGGATAGCAGTACCCCTTCACTGCTGCTATCCAGCAGGCAGTGGGCTTTTACACCATTTATTTCCCAGTACCCGGAGAGGGTACGGTTTTCACTGTGCGGGCACATTGGCCGCATCCTATGCTTTCTTCGGTGGTGATACACCGGCTCGGCCACCTTGTCTGGCATGACCGACGTGCGTGCCGCCATGACGTAGCGTCGTCTTCCGGCGCGAATCTGATCACGCTGGATCTGTAGGTGGTGTCTTCCGCCTCTCCATCCCATTCATAATATTGGGACGGCTCGGGATCCCACTCTTCAGTAGGTGCGTCTCTGTTGTCTCGAGAGTCCTTGGGTTGGGGATCACCCTCCCCCTCTTCATCAATTTGATGGAGAGGATTTTGACCGAAATCCGTGTCCGGATCCTCGGTCTCCTCTTCATGCCTTGTGGCCGCTGTCCTGATACCAGACCTAAGCCGGGGGCACTCCGCTTTCTTGTGGCCAGGCTGGCCACATTCAAAGCACGTGGCGCTGTTTGGTTGCCACTGGGCCGATCGTTAGGCCAGCCAACACTTTCGTTGGGGGGGCAGGTTGCAGGGACGATCCTGATGCTTGAGGCTGTTTAGCCTCAGGCGGGCATCCAGCTTGCGCCGGGTGTGGGGGCAGCGGTCGCTGCGACGCTCCACTTCTCGAACACAGGCTGGGCCTGGTCATGCCCGTCTGTGTCACCAGCTTGCTCCCCGTAAGCCAGGCAGCGCTTGCTGTTGCCGCTGCGTTTTCGGCGCGGCGCATCCCCATATTGTATCAGGATGCTTCCCCTATCATTCAGGCCTTCTCAAAGAGTTGCTCTATCGAGCTGCTCTTGGCGTTGTAGCCCTTTTTGAGGACCTCGTTGTGCAGCGTTTCGCGCAGCGCCGACACGAACCGTCTCCGGAACATGTAGTCGTCTGGTGGCTGTATCATACGCGCTGCGTATTTTGTGAGCTCATTCATCAAACTGTCTTCATGCCCTGCATGACCGCGTTGAATTTATTCGATGCGTAGTGGTACGTCAGTGTGTGCAGGAACATTTTTTGAAGGCCCTGCATCACTGTTTCCAGAGTCCAACTGCGAACCTGGCGATCGAAGTGTTCTACGTTTCGAAGGAACCATTCCTGGGCTTCGCCAGTTAGGCGAGTGCCCACGTAGCTGACCTGCATGTCTATGTTGGTTGGCCCTAGGAGGCAGTTCATTTTCAGCCATCGTAAGATGGCTGCGATGAAGATTTCAAACTCTTTGAGGTCAGATCCCCCGGCGTATGGCTTGGGGTGAGCCAGCTTCACGCCGGCTTTCGCTAGCACAGACATCTCTGGGTCTGTGTCCGTGGCGTCTTCCAATGCCACGCAGATCATCCGTGTGATCCCGTCGTATGGCTCCAGTGGTATGACGTCAGCCTGATCCGGTATTCCCTGGCCCTCCGTTGGGGCCATGGATTGCTCGCGTGGCCGTGATGCCGTGTGGGGAAGGCTGTATGCCCTGACGGGCCCCGGGCCCAGATCAGGCTTGGGATCGGGAGCATTTTGTGCTCTCGAGTCCGGGGGCGTTTTGTGCCTGGTGTCCCCAGTCATTCCCGCGTTGTGGATCTGCAGCCTGCTGTTGTAGGCTGCGCGTGCTTGTTGTGCATCCTGCACGGCTCGCGTGAGCTGTTCGTTGGGCTGCTGAGTGGTGTGGCTTTGGGCCACCGCTTCCTCAGCATTCTTCGCCAGCAGCTCAAGTGCTTGCGTATGGCAGCGGGTGGCTGCGGTCTCTTTACGCTGCCAGCAAAACACATGTACAATAGAATGAAAGAGGAGTGCGAACATGAAACGATGGGAAAGAAAGAGGGTGAAGGTCCCAAACACGCCTTGAGACCTGCATACATGTTACACTGCACGGACTCTTGGTCTGCTGGGTTGATCCCACACGATCTACGGGTAGGACGTCCCGCAAATGCATTCCGGCCACAGGAACACCCAAAGGGGGTTGAGTCGAGAAGATCATGGGACCAGTGATGAACCATCAATCCAGGTAAAGGATTTCGATTGTGTCTGATGGTGTGCCTGCTGGCGAATGATGTGAGTAGCGAATGGTCATTTGGCAAATGTGGCGAATAGTGAATGGAGCGAAGAGTGAATGGAGCGAAGAGTGAATGGAGCAAAGAGTGAATGGAGCGAAGAGTGAATGGAGCAAAGAGTGAATGGAGCGAAGAGTGAATGGAGCGAAGCCGAGCGAACATGGAAAGGGAAAACAGGGATAGCTGGGTACAAGAAATAAAGGAGTTGACAGCCTGCACCTCCTTGTGATTCATGATAGGACCAGTGATGAACCATCAATCCGGGTAAAGGATGTCGATCATATTTGATGGCATGGCTAATGGTGAATGATGCATGTAGTGAATGGTCATTTGGAGAATGTGGCAATGGAGCAAAGAGTGAATGGAGCAAAGCCAAGCGAACATGGAAGAGTGGTGAAAGGGAAAACAGAGATAGCTGCCCTGCAGTGGTACGATTCCCATTGAGTCCCACCTGCATGGAGGCTGTAACTGACACTATCCGAATGCGTCCTGAGAACTTCAGCGAAGCTAATTCATCCTGCCCTGCAGTGGTACGAGTCCCATTGAGTCCAACCTGCACGGAGGCTGCAACTGACACTATCCGAATGTGTCCTGAGCATGTGGGTCTGTCATGGAGTGGGAGTTTAACAGATGATGGGTTCTATGATGGATGATGGCCCCAACAACTGGGTCCTGGCAGGCATGATGCAAATAGCGAATGCGAAAGCAGTATGGTGACGAATATGTTGGCAAGATATTCGCTGGTTCGGGAAGTCGTTCGCTGGTTCAGGAGGTCATTCGCTGTCTGTTGAGGGATGATTCACAGAATAAACGAATCATGACAGGTATCAGGTCTTGGCTGACGCGTGTTGCGCTCCTGCCTGAGTTTGCAATAGGATCCTCCGCATTTGTAAAAGCGCAGTTCTCCCAGACAACCTGGCCCTCGACGAAGCTGGCTGAGAAGTACCTCGGTCCCTTTGAGATGATTGGCCAGGCCCAATCCCGAGCTGACATTCTACACCTCCCAGATAGCCTTCAGGCAATCCACACGGTCTTCCACATCTCTATGCTCAAACCAACAATCCCAAACACCATTCTGAATTGGGTCCAGTCTCCACCGCCTCCAGTCAAGATCGATGGCAAGACAGAGTATGAGATTTCCAAGATCAACCGACGATGTAGACCCTGTAATCTCCTGTACCTCGTCTGTTGGGCTGGTTATGAAGGAACTGATGAAGAGACGTCATGTGTCCTTGCGACTGAGCTCAGCGATGTGGCCAAGACTGTGACTTATTTTCACTTGGCCTACCCTGCCAAGCCTGGACCATGGGTTCTTTGAACCCACGCTTCGGCTCCCCCATTTCTGTTCACTCAGTTATGGTCACTTTCTTAGTTAGACGCTTAACACTCTTTGCTATGTTTTACCTCGGCCGTTTTGCCAAATAGCTACACCTGTAGTTCTTGGCATTCCTCTTGGCACCTGTTTCCCTTATCTCTCTGTTGTATTCATTCACTTCGGTTTCCAATTCCGATCCTGAAACAAAAACACCAAGAAAAGAGATTCACATTTAGATAGAAAACCTGAAAACATCAGTAGTTTATTAATTGTCCTCCATAGTCGCATCCCCATCCACATCTTTTTCCACGTCATCCCACTCATTCCCTGAACCCTCATCCAAACCCCCATCCCTCGTCTTCTCCATGTCCTCGTTTCCGTTTTCCAATCCCGAACTTGTCTCCACTCTTCCCTCTGTTTCCTTTTCCTTCTCTTTTTCCTTTTCATTTTTCTTGTCCCCACTTCCCAAACCCACACCCGAACCATTCCACAATACATTGAACCCGCCCCCTAAACCAGACCACAACTTTCTCTGCAGCTGTAGTCCACAAGCCAATCCGCTTGTTCATCCGGGGGTTTTGCCACTCAATCTGTTGCACCAAGTCCAAGATGCCCCAAAGCCAATGGTTGCTCCATTCCAACTGCTGGTTTTGTTGGGACAACAAGTCCCTCAGCATTCAAGACATCTCTTCTACAGAAAGTCTGTCAGGTTTCAAACCCCTCAATCCCTTTCCCGATGGCCCAGCACCTATGTTGAACGATGGTATGGCTCCGGACGGTCTGATCAGAGCTACCTTTGACTTCTTCGGCCCTGGCCCTTCAGGTTCCTCCTTGTCCTTCCATTTCCACTTCCCGTCCAGGAAGCTGCAGCGGACCTTTCCGTCCACACATTCCCGACACGCAGTTTTCCAACGAGCGCAACAATTTTTATCACGATGAGGGACAGGCGCGGTACACCGCGGCTGAACCACCCACCGCGACTGTAGTGGAGTCGCTGGGTGTCCCCGTCCATTCTCTGCCAGCGGAAGCGGCAGGATCATTAGTGGCGGCATGGACGGCGTTACCTGACCCTCCACCCCCTACCGCCACAACCCGATATGGCTCCTCACCCCCGCCTCTCAACCCCTCCGACAAGTACTGCAGGTTCAGCAAGACGGCTGGCCCGTGCTATTTCACGGTCGACAGGAAGCTAAAGACCCCCGTCTATAAGCATATCGTTCATTGCCACATCGCAGACGAGCTCAGAAGTCTCGACGAGCGTACGCTGAGGGTACAGGATGCCCAGATCCTGACGACACAGGACCGCGTCAGGCGGGCCCAGTCACATGTCTGGCGATGTCCGGCTCAAGATTGTGGCTATTGGTCGATGGACAAGCATTCTGTGATTCGACACGTCATAGACATGACTACGGGACATGAAGAAGTCGGCCCCCGAAATATCCTGCAACCGGCTGGCATCGGCTCGTCGAAAGCCACACTTAGGGCCATCTTGGGGGATGACGGGCATGGAGAGATCGAGGGGGAGACATAGTATCCATTTTCAAGCTTGAGGACATCGACGTTAACTTATAAACACCCACTCATGTGATATTGGATCGATATCACGTGAGGCCACACAAGCCCAAACATCGAACATTCTTTACATCATACCCTTCAAAATGTTTAGCCGCTAGTTTTGTGTCCATAACGAATGCAATTGCACCAAGCGTGGATCACGAGTCGCGGCTTCGCATACGTTGGCGTGAACAGGTATACGATTTTTGCGTCCTCCATTCATTATCACCGTAACTCGCAAGTAGTACTAGATACGTGCGGTGGTTTCAGTGACCGAAGAAGACTCCAACGGGTGACGTGTTGTAGAATAGATCAGAAAACAATGCCTTGTCAGTTCATTCACCAACAACAGGCAGAGCCGGCCGTGTTATCCACAGACGGAGCGGCCAGGAGGCAGGCCGTTCCCTCCCTGCTCAAGAATTCTCCTACTGGCCACGCCTTATTTGACCTTTACTGTGGCAATAGGTACGAGAGATGTACTCAAGAACGCTTTGAGGGAAACAGGGCCATCTGAATAATACAGTATCGAACCGTCCCTTGACAGGCGTCTGAATCATGCTAATCCCATGTATAATTACAGGTACGTGCAGGTCATTGCCGGCGATCTTCGAGCGCAAGGGGATCCCCCGGAAAGACTCTGTCTAGTAAAGTAAGTATAACACTTGATTGAATTGAGTTGTGCAGAGGAAAAAGTCGCTGTCGTCTCTGTAGACGACGCTTGCCGGCTGAAAATACAACATCTCATTGCGCCTAGCCTGCTACTTGTAAAATTGGTCTTTGATGAGCGTTGTTTGGCATGCTATGTCACGATGTTTATCGATCTCTCCCACTTTACGCTTGGCCAATCTCTGTAAGAATATGAGAGTCTGGATGCGTCTTCAAACCCTGGCCCTCCTGCCAAGCCGCGTTGCTTTGTCGAGCACGAATGTGTGATTCGGTCACTAGGACTTCAAGAGGCAGTTTCTTCCCGCCTATTATCAGTCGCATTTCGACCGGACGTGGATATCGAAAACGTACTGGGCAGAGGACATGGCATTATCTCGGTCCCATTTGGCACTGGATCTGTCTGCCTCTGCTTTGCCTGAACCCTGGGGTCTATTTTGACCAATTCCCGACGTTGAGGCCAATGCTCCCGATGAGACTCTTCTGTCAATCGGTATCCTACAGTGACCGATCGACACCAGAGTCTCATCGCGATCGGGCAAATACCGTGTTTCTTGATGCACGGCGACTCGGAGCCTGCTGCAGTCTCGGTGAGTGGAGCCGCTGCGGACTTCCCAGCTTCTCTCTCCGTGGCTATGGTTCCGTTGGGTACGTACCCGAGGACCTGTCATGTGTCATCATGAGGTTTTCCCGAGCGGGAAGTCTCCCCCTCACCTGTGATATACGCAGTTGACCCCCCAAAGAAAAAGGTAGCCCAGGCAGGTACAGGTGGTGCCATTACTAATCCAGGTACACTCAGGCACACTACCTGCTTGAGCAGCACCACCACACGCAGGTGAACAATATACGTGTCTGTCGAGATCGAGAAGGATAATGCTCCGAACACGACTTCCAAAGTTCCAAGCCTGCATATACAGATTCTAGCTCATCTTATGTGCTCGGTTATATTCGACTCCCGCTTCAGTGGACGGCGGCCATGACGCACTAAATACATCACGTGATATTACCACCAGAACAAAAAAAAATCCTGGAAACAACTCTTCCGATGATAAATGATATGAATATGTTTGACATGGGATGAATATAGACCGTTCATCTAATATAATGGTAATAAATGTATCTGTCTTCTACCTAATAGTATTTCCTTCTATCATCTGGCCCCCGACACCCACTAGTTGGTAAATCTGGGGGATGACCACAGCCACATCAGCAGGGCGTTCGTCGGGGCCAAAAAGCTAGCGAAGGGCGGGATATTTTTCGACTTGGAAACGGCGGAGGCGGCGAGGTGGATCCAAGCAAACAAAATAGCATTCCGTAGGAAGTTCAGCGGGACAGCCATGATAAAAGACAGGGCCCTATCGGTCATAGTGGAATACGTGCCCCTGACCCACTCGCCGGACGCGCTCGCGGAGATGGGAAAAATCGAACAAGACTCCAAGCTGCCATCGGGCTCCCTGATCTCAACTCGCTGGATAAAGCCCGTGCACAGAAGAACGGCGGGCCAAAAATCCGCCCACATCATAGCGAAATTCAGTAGCACAGAGGCCGCAAACCAAAGCATAAGGGACGGACTAATCATAGCGGGAAAGAGGACTTGGGCCAGGAGAATGAAGAGAGAGCCACGCCGCTGCCTACAGTGTCAGGCTTACAACGCGCGGCACATCGCCGCAGAATGCAATAGCCACGAGACATGTGGGACCTGCGGGGATGAACACAGAACCGCTGATTGCCAAGAGAGCGACCCAAAGAGATACAAATGCGCCAACTGCAACGTGCAGGGACACGCTTCATGGGACAGAACATGCCCAACGTTCAGAGCAGTGTGTGTGGTGGCGGAAAAGAGCGACCCGGAACATACCTACAGACTTTTCCCAGACAAGCACCCATGGACATGGGAGCAACAGAGAGAGATGGAAGAGGCAGTCGACGCAGGAGAAGTACTGAAAAGAGCCAGCGCCCACGAAGAGAGAAGGGCAAGAGCAGCAGAGGAAGAGGCGAACAGGGGGAGACAGATGAATGGCGTAAATGAAAGCAGGCGCCAGAGGGAACAAGAGGGATTAGGATACAGAACTAGGATGGAGGGCACAGCGAGCACCAGAGGAGAAGGATGAAGGGCAAACCCGAGAATCGGACACAGAGACCAAGGCTGGCACAAACGTCAGCCAGGAGAGGGTAGGCAGAGCCGACTGGACGATTACGGGATAGGGAGCAGCCGCGAACGGCCCCAGATAGGACAGCGAACCGAGGGTGACAACAGCGCGATCCAAGGATGAACGAGACAAACAAACAGCTAAAAAACTTGAGGACAGACAGCAGAACGTGAACAAATCCTTAACGGCAACAGCGGAAATGCTAGCTAAGTGCCCACCTGACCGATATGACATTCTCGCCGTCCAAGAACCATACATTGACTTCTTGGGAAACTCTAGAGCCACACCAAATTGGTATTCAGTTTATCCAAAAACACACTACCAGGACAAGGAAAAGAGGATGAGATTGATGATCCTAGTGAGCAAGAGAATAGCCACGAGCGCGTGGGGGGCTGAGGATGCAGGATCGCCGGGTGTCACGGCAATACAATAAAACTCAAAACATGCATGGGTAACATACTAATCGTAAACATATATGCTGACTGCGCACAGTCTGATAGTATAAGAGCCACGAGACGATACATGCAGAGGAAAGCGATACAAGAGGAGACACAGGGACAAGAAACAGAAGAAGTAATCTGGCTAGGAGACTTCAATAGGCACCACCGAGGTGGGATGAACTCTGAAACTCTCACCTTTTCACCAGAGCCAACTTGGACGAAGCACAAACCCTGTTGGATGGGGTCTCGGAGTACGGGCTGCACATGGCTCTACCTAAGGGCATCCCCACTCTCAAGGCGATGGCCACAGGAAATCACACCCGGACAGATAACGTCTTCATCTCATCTCTATTAATAGAAAGCCTCACCAGTTGCGTAACAGTACTGGAGGACCGACCACCAAAAAGCGATCATTTCCCTATCGACACCACAATCGACGTGACGGTCAAAGCTAGCATACAGAGCCAGAGACCCAATTATAGGCAAGTAGACTGGAAGAAGTACAATGAGAAGCTCGACGCAAGACTACGGAGCGAAATAGGAACACCGATACCACTCACTAAGCAACAGTTTCATCACTACCTACGCGCACTGACGACAGCCATAATAGACACGACAGACGAAATGGTGCCGAAAAGCAAACAATCTCCCTACATGAAGCGGTGGTGGTCCCTGCAGCTGACCCAGATCAGAGCGGAAACACGACGGCTGAGCAGGAGGTCGTACGCGAAGAGGGACAGCCCAGAAGACCCGATACACGGTAAGTACAAGAGCGCCAGGAACCGATACGCAGGAGCCATAGAGAAATCGAAGAAGCAGCATTGGAGAGACTTCCTAGACAAAATAGACCAAAAGACGATCTGGATAGCACACAAGTACGCATCGCAGGACACCAACGATGGGGGCCGAGCGAAAGTACCAGCACTGTCAGAAGTAAGGGCAAACGGCACAAGGGCAACGGCGGAGACGAATGAGCAGAAAGCACACATGCTCTTCAACACATTCTTCCCAGAACCCGACGCCAACGCAGAGCCAATACCACCAGACTATGAGTACCCCCCACCAGCATTTGAGTACCAGCCAATAACTGATGAGCAAATACGCAGAGCGGTAGACACTCTCAACCCGTTCAAAGCCCCAGGAGCGAACTGCATACCGAACGAGCTCATCAAACAGTGTATCGATGTTCTGATACCACACATAGGCCCCCTATTCCACGCCACCTTCGATCTCCAGACGTTCCTGGCAGAATGGAGAGACTCCACCACGAAGGTCCTCCGCAAGCCAGGAAAGGCCGACCACACCATTCCCGGGGCATACAGGCCAATCGCACTGCTGGACACAATAGGAAAGGTATTGTCAGCATGCGTGGCAGAGGACCTAGTTATAATGGCCGAGAAGCATCACCTGCTACCTGACAACCATTTTGGATGCAGGCCTGGACGAGCGACAACCGATGCAATCCACTATGTGGTTGACGAAGCGAAGGATGCGTGGAGGAAGGGCAAAGTGCTAGGGGTACTATACCTGGATATCATGGGAGCCTTCCCGAGCATCATCCTAAACAGGCTGACCCACAATATGCGCAGAAGGGGGGTACCGAGGGAATACACAGAATGGATAGACAGGAAAGTCCGAGGCAGACTCACCATGGTGTGCTTTGACGATTACGCCTCAGCAACCAGACCAATAGAAAGGGGCATGGACCAGGGATGCCCCCTATCCGCGATTGCATATCAATTCTACAACGGAGACCTGATAGACATCGCGAGAAGGGACAAAGGGGAAGGCAGCGTAGGCTTTGTTGACGACACGACCTTCATCACAGAAGGAGCGGACCTGAAGGACGCCTTCGCCAAATTGTCAGACATAATGACCCGAACAGACGGGGCGTACAGCTGGGCCGAGAAGCATCAATGCCAATTCGCAATAGAAAAATTCGGATTAATGGGACTCACCAGATGCAGAGAAAGAGACCCACAAAAACTGAGCAAGACGAGACCAGTAGAGAGGCTGTCAATAACGTTAGGCAGGCACGTGATAAAGCCGACGACAACGCACAAGCTCCTAGGGGTAATAGTGGATCAGGAACTCAGGTTCAAAGATCACACGAACTACGCACTAAAGAAGGGAGAGGCCTATATAAGCCAATACAGGAGACTTGCGAAGCCAACAGGGGGCGTTGCAGCTAAGCACATGAGAGCGTACTACTTAGCGGTCGCAGTACCGAGAATGCTATACGCGGCTGACCTGTTTCTCATACCAGCGACTAAGAAGCACAAGGGGACCAAAGGACACATCAACAAATTGGCGCGAATACAGCGCCAAGCGGCGCTGGACATAACAGGAGCCCTCAGATCCACAGCCACCGACACACTGGACGCGCACGCGAACTTACTCCCCTTTCCGCTGCTAGTAGCCAAGCATGTACACAGAGCCACGGTGAGACTAGCATGTCTGCCTCTAGACCACCCACTCGCGAAGAAGGTCAGCAGGGTGGCGAAGAGGTATGTGAAACGTCACCGGTCGCCGCTACACGAAATCATGCACGTCTTCAACCTCGTCCTGGACAAAATGGAGAAAATACACACTGTCGTACACGTGCCCAAGTGGACCCCAGCATTCGGCGCACGGATACCACAGACGAAGGAGAGCGCGATAGCAGAGCACGACACAGAGAGAGTGGAGGTAATAGTATACTCCGACAGATCAAGTATAGAGGGCGGCGTAGGGGCAGCGGCAGTCTTATACAAGAACGGAGTGGAGATAAGATCCGCAAGGCTATACATGGGGCCAGACACCGAACACACAGTATTCGAGGCAGAGCTAGCCGGAGCGGCCATATGAGCGAAGATGATGACACAGGAAAGGTGCGAGAGGTACACAATGGTCATAGACAACCAAGCGGTGATCCAAACGACTAGAAGAGAGAGAGAGCGATCCCCAGGCAGTATCTAGTTAACGCGCTACACACGCAGGTCCAAAAGGTCGTCCGGCGGCAGGAAGGAGCGAAGGTTGTCATGAGATGGGTACTGGGACACAAAGGGGTGGAAGGGAACGAGAGAGCGGATGAGGAAGCGAAGAAGGCGGCGAAGGGAGCAAACAGCAGGGATCGAGACATACCGATCGAGTGCAGGGGAATGCTCCCGATAAGCAGAGCCGCCGAGATCCAAAGACACAACACCGAGTTGAAGCTAGAGGCACGAAGGATGTTTGCTAAGTCGCCCAGAGCCCGCTTCGCTCATGAGATTGACCCCACGATGCCGTCTGCAGCGTTTGCAAAGATTACCAAAAACATGCCATGCAAACATGCGAGCCTGCTCGTACAACTCAGAACGGGACATGTCGCTCTGAACGGACACCTCCACAAAATAGGCAAGAAGGACTCCCCTACCTGTCCAGCGTGCAAGAACGTGAACGAGACCGTCCACCACTACTTATTCCGATGCCCCACATACCACGAACAGAGGAAAGCGCTGAGGAAAAAACTTGGGTGAGGGGCGGACTCAGTCAGAACTCTACTGGGGGGACATAAAGCCTTGGGGCACTTGTTCAGGTACATACATGACATGGGACGATTCAAGGAGCAGTACGGGAACACTTCGCTCCCAGAGAACGAGACGAGAGGTCAAGGGGAGTGAGCAAGGGAGAAGAAGGGACATGAAGAGCGCGAGAAAACACACCCCTCGCCCACACAGGCACGGACACGCTCGGGGCCCTGCCCAACGAGCACAAGCGGAGAAAGAGGTCTAAAGGCGAGAAGGAACACAAGCGAAGGAACTTGTATACACCATCTTACATAGAGTGATGCCCCAAAAGATGTTAAATTGAATAAAAAAAAAAAAAAAAAAAAAATAGGTGCTGGGCCATCAGGAAAGGGATTGAGGGGTTTGAAACCTGACAGACTTTCTGTAGAAGAGATGTCTTGAATGCTGAGGGACTTGTTGTCCCAACAAAACCAGCAGTTGGAATGGAGCAACCATCGGCTTTGGGCCATCTTGGACTTGGCGCAACAGATTGAGTGGCAAAACCCCCGGATGAACAAGCGGATTGGCTTGTGGACTACAGCTGCAGAGAAAGTTGTGGTCTGGTTTAGGGGGCGGGTTCAATGTATTGTGGAATGGTTCGGGTGTGGGTTTGGGAAGTGGGGACAAGAAAAATGAAAAGGAAAAAGAGAAGGAAAAGGAAACAGAGGGAAGAGTGGAGACGAGTTCGGGATTGGAAAACGGAAACAAGGACATGGAGAAGACGAGGGATGGGGGTTTGGATGAGGGTTCAGGGAATGAGTGGGATGATGTGGAAAAAGATGTGGATGGGGATGCGACTATGGAGGACAATTAATAAACTACTGATGTTTTCAGGTTTTCTATCTAAATGTGAATCTCTTTTCTTGGTGTTTTTGTTTCAGGATCGGAATTGGGAACCGAAGTGAATGAATACAACAGAGAGATAAGGGAAACAGGTGCCAAGAGGAATGCCAAGAACTACAGGTGTAGCTATTTGGCAAAACGGCCGAGGTAAAAGCGAATGCTTTTGATTTGACTATCCCTTGGATCGACACCACTTTTCTGTCGACGTGGTCACGTGACCCTCATTCATCAGTGTTGGACGCGCCTCGATGGGCTTAGTCAGCACATAGAAGAGAGGCGAACACAGTGGTTTCAATCACTGAGCAATAGATTTCACTCGTTAAAAGGCACTAATTGATACCTTAATCTAAAAGTCTGGAAGAACTGCGCTTTTACAAATGCGGAGATCCTATTGCAAACTCAGGCAGGAGCGCAACACGCGTCAGCCAAGACCTGATACCTGTCATGATTCGTTTATTCTGTGAATCATCCCTCAACAGACAGCGAATGACCTCCTGAACCAGCGAACGACTTCCCGAACCAGCGAATATCTTGCCAACATATTCGTCACCATACTGCTTTCGCATTCGCTATTTGCATCATTCCTGCCAGGACCCAGTTGTTGGGGCCATCATCCATCATAGAACCCATCATCTGTTAAACTCCCACTCCATGACAGACCCACATGCTCAGGACACATTCGGATAGTGTCAGTTGCAGCCTCCGTGCAGGTTGGACTCAATGGGACTCGTACCACTGCAGGGCAGGATGAATTAGCTTCGCTGAAGTTCTCAGGACGCATTCGGATAGTGTCAGTTGCAGCCTCCATGCAGGTGGGACTCAATGGGAATCGTACCACTGCAGGGCAGCTATCTCTGTTTTCCCTTTCACCACTCTTCCATGTTCGCTTGGCTTTGCTCCATTCACTCTTTGCTCCATTGCCACATTCTCCAAATGACCATTCACTACATGCATCATTCACCATTAGCCATGCCATCAAATATGATCGACATCCTTTACCCGGATTGATGGTTCATCACTGGTCCTATCATGAATCACAAGGAGGTGCAGGCTGTCATAACTCCTTTATTTCTTGTACCCAGCTATCCCTGTTTTCCCTTTCCATGTTCGCTCGGCTTCGCTCCATTCACTCTTTGCTCCATTCACTCTTTGCTCCATTCACTCTTTGCTCCATTCACTCTTTGCTCCATTCACTCTTTGCTCCATTCACTCTTTGCTCCATTCACTATTCGCCACATTTGCCAAATGACCATTCGCTACTCACATCATTCGCCAGCAGGCACACCATCAGACACAATCGAAATCCTTTACCTGGATTGATGGTTCATCACTGGTCCCATGATCTTCTCGACTCAACCCCCTTTGGGTGTTCCTGTGGCCGGAATGCATTTGCGGGACGTCCTACCCGTAGATCGTGTGGGATCAACTCAGCAGACCAAGAGTCCGTGCAGGGTAACATGTATGCAGGTCTCAAGGTGTGTTTGGTACCTTCGCCCTCTTTCTTTCCCATCGTTTCATGTTCGCACTCCTCGTTCATTCTATTGTACATGTGTTTTGCTGGCAGAGTAAAGAGACCACAGCCACCCGCTGCCATATGCGAGCACTCGAGCTGCTGGCGAAGAATGCTGAGGAAGCGGTGGCCCAAAGCCACACCGCTCAGCAGAACAACGAACAGCTCACGCGAGCCGTGCAGGACGCACGGCAAGCATGCAGCCTACAACAGCAGGCTACGGATTCGCAACGCGGGACTGACCGGGGACACCAGGCACAAAACACCCCCGGACTCGAGAGCACAAAATGCTCCCGATCCCAAGCCTGATCCGGGCCCAGGGCCCGTCAGGGCATACAGCCTGCCCCGCACGGCATCACAGCCGCACGAGCAATCCATGGCCCCAACGGAGGGCCAGGGAATACCGGATCAGGCTGATGTCATACCGCTGGACCCATACGACGGGATCACAGGGATGATCCGCGTGGCGTTGGCAGACGCCATGGACACAGACCAAGAGAAGTCTGTGCTAGCGAAAGCCGGCATGAAGCTGGCTCACCCCAAGCCATACGCCGGGGGATCTGACCTCAAAGAGTTTGAAATCTTCATCGCAGCCATCTTACGATGGCTGAAAATGAACTGCCTCCTAGGGCCAACCAACATAGACATGCAGGTCAGCTACGTGGGCACTCGCCTAACTGGCGAAGCCCAGGAATGGTTCCTTCGAAACGTAGAACACTTCGATCGCCAGGTTCGCAGTTGGACTCTGGAAACAGTGATGCAGGGCCTTCAAAAAATGTTCCTGCACACACTGACGTACCACTACGCATTGAATAAATTCAACGCGGTCATGAAAGGCATGAAGACAGTTCAGGAGATGATGAAAGAGCTCACGAAATACGCAGCGCGTATGATACAGCCACCAGATGACTACATGTTCCGGAGACGGTTCATGTCGGCACTGCGCGAAACGCTGCACAACGAGGTTCTCAAAAAGGGCTACAACACCAAGAGCATCTCGATAGAGCAACTCTTCAAGATGGCCCAAATGATAGGGGAATCATCCCAATACAATATGGGGATGCGCCACGCCGAAAACGCAGTGGCAACAGCAAGCATTGCCCGGCTTATGGGGAGCAAGCTGGTGACACAGACGGGCATGACCAGGCCCAGCCTGTTGTTGAGAAGTGGAGCGTCGCAGCGACCGCTGCCCCCACGCCCAGCGCAAGCTGGATGCCCACCTGAGGCTAAACAGCCTCAAGCGTCAGGATCGTCCCTGCAACCTGCCCCCCCAACGAAAGCGTTGGCCGGCCTAACGATCGGCCCAGTGGCAACCAAAGCAGCACCACGTGCTTTGAATGTGGCCAACCTGGCCACAAGAAAGCGGAGTGCCCCCGGCTTAGGTCTGGTATCAGAACAGCGGCCACGAGGCACGAAGAGGAGACCGAGGATCTGGAGATGGATCACGGTCAAAATCCTCTCCATCAAATTGATGAAGAGGGGGAGGGTGATCCCCAACCCAAGGACTCTCGAGACAACAGAGACGCACCTCCTGAAGAGTGGGATCCTGAGATGTCCCAATATTATGAATGGGATGAAGAGGCGGAAGACAGCACCTACAGATCCAGCGTGTGTTGGGTGCATTTATGCTCCTGCACTAAAATCAAGCATAATATATTCGATTTGCTGTATGGTGTTTCAATCTCCTCTCACATTGTTCTTGTACCATGCACCCATTTCTCTGATTATTTTCGAAAATTTTCTGCCACTCCCTACCTCTCCATTTCATCTTGTTATTTCTATTTTCACAAGCGGCTGCACCCAGCGGAGTCTGAAATGACTTCGACGCGCGAGCTCTTGAGCGCTAAAGGGCCGGGTAGTAGTACATGCACAGTGAGACAGATTTCCCCCTCTCTCAGTGACAACTAAATTCACTGAGAGAGGCGAGTAAAATTAGTCTAGTGTTATTTCAATTTATTGACCTAGAAATCCTCTGTAGTGAATTAATTTCTAGGTAGTGTATAATATATTTATAGTGACAACTAAATTCACTGAGAGGGTGAATTAATTTCTAGTCTATTCTTTTGAGCAACAAGTCCATACCTACTGCCTATAATTCCTGTCCTCTACAGCGTGATCAGATTCACGCCGGAAGACGATGCTGCCATGAAAGTAATGGCGGCACGCACGTCGGTCATGCCAGACAAGGTGGCCGAGCCGGTGTATCACCACCGAAGCAAGCATGGGACGCGGCCAACATACCCGCACAGTGAAAACCGTACCCTCTCCGGGTACTGGGAACTAAATGGTGTAAAAGCCCACTGCCTGCTGGATAGCAGCAGTGAAGGGGTACTGCTATCCCCTGAATTCATGTGAGCTACAAGGATGAAGACATTCTACCCGGAGCAGCCAATCCCGCTGCAGATAGCCTGCATAGGCAGCCATTCCACGATCAACTATGGAATGAACACCACCATTAAATTTGGTAGTGAAACATACGACGAATATTTCGACATAGCAAACGTCAAATATTACGACGTGATCTTAGCACCACCGTTCCTAAGGAGATTCGGCATAACCCTGGACTTCTTGAGCCCAGGGACGATCTGCAAGGGCAATGAAGTAATCCGCCGGGCAAGGTCTCGTTCAATGACGATGAATCGACGAATGAGGACAAGGGGCCAAGGGTGAGCATGGTCACCTGGGTGCCAAAGCCAAGCCTGGCTCATTGAAGGCAGGAGGACGAGTCGTGGAACTACTCATCCTCGAGCTCACCCTACAATCATAGGGAGAGGCGCTCTCACCTAACAGTGAAAGCGAGGGGAAAAAGGAAGCGGTTCCGCGCGCCGCGGGACCTAATAGACGCACAAAGCGCCTAATGGCTTCTAAGCCAACCACCACCATCATCCTCACGGATGATGACCTTCCTCGCCTCCACAAGGAATGGATGGAACGTATCACTGACCTAGTCAGTGGTATTCCATTAGAACTCCTGCCGCTACGGGAGATCAACCACGAGATCAATTTCATCTAATCCCAACAAACACATGCGGTATTGACTACCGAAGTGCCCCGAACATTTCCAAGAGGAACTGTCGGCTAAGATAGAACAATACACCACTGCAAAGTGGTGGATTCCGGCAGTCACGCAGCAGGCCGTGTCCATGCTGTATGTGCCGAAAAAGAACGGTACATTATGAACTGTCTTCGATCTGCTCCAGCAGAACGAGAAGATGGTGAAGGACATCATGCCCTTCCTGGATCAGGGTATCATCCGCAGCGACATGGCTCGCTGTCGGTATCACACAAAGCCCAATATGTCGGAAGCATACAAGCAGATCCGGATCCATCCGGATCATGTAGAAAAGCCCGCCTTTGCCACGATCCTTGGCACGTTTAGAAGCCAGGTGATACAGATGGGAGAATGCAACACCCCATCAATGTTCCAACGGCTGATGACAACCATTTTCTGCGACTGCATAGGTCGCTTTGTCCATGTATACATGGACAACATGTTCATTTCTTGCTCTCGATACAAGAGCATGAAGAGCACCTCTATATTGTCTTCGACAGACTGAGGAAGAACCACCTTTTTCTGAGAAAGAAAAAGGTTGACCTCTATTCCATCCGAATGGAGTGTCTCAGCCACATCATCGATGGCCAAGGGGTACATGCCGATGAGGATAAGATGCAGCGCATCCGCGAGTGGCGTAGGCCGTGGATGTTCAACGGCATCCAGCATTTCCTCAGGCTAGTACAGTATCTGGCACATTACATGCCATATGTTGGCGCATACACTACCCCACTGTCGGGCTGTGCACGTAACAACCGTCCATTCAAATGGACACCATTACTGGACAAATGCTGGCAAAGCATTAAGGCGTTGGCCTGCAGGGCCCTGATCCTGCGTCCAATAGACGCACGGTGCCCAGAGCCAATCTGGGTGATCACCGACGGGTCAAAAGCTGGCATTGGTGCAGTCTATGGCCAAGGTGCCGACTGGAAAACCTGTTGGCCAGCCGGCTTCTTGTCAAAGAAGTTCAGTGTTGCTCAGCAACCCTACCGGACTCACGAGCAAGAGACAATCACGGTGCTTGAGGCTCTCATGAAATGGGAGGACAAACTGCTGGGATGAAGGTTCACCCTCGTCACAGACCACAAAGGGCTCGAATACTTCAAGACCCAGAAGAGCCTATCTGACCGCCAGGTCAGATGGTGGGAGTTTCTGTCACGTTTCAACTTCAACACCATACATGTCGACGGTGTAGAGAACAAGGTAGCAGACTGCCTGTTGCGCTACTACAAGAGCGACACGAGTGATGACAATCACCCGGACCACGTCTTCGTGAATCCAGACGCACGTTTAGACCCGGATGGTGAACTATTGCCCACTGACTGATATATCGAGCTGCGAACAGCGGTGACGAGACAGTCTAAACACCTCATGGAGAAGACAGAGGTGAGAATAACGGAATCCGCCGCATTAAACGAGGGCTCACAAAAGCCTGCGAGCATTGCCGCATCATGCGACAACGACAACGATGATGTCAGAGTCATCGCCGCAGGTAAGGTTGGCGCGCCCCTGCGCCGGATCATTGAACAAGGCGTAGACCTGTCCAAGGTCTTACGAGACACATACCACAGGGACGCCATGTTCTCAAAGATCGTGGAACACCCATATGCGTACCCAAGATTTGGAATCCGGGACCGGCTGATCTGGACAAAGAATCAGCTCAAGAGAGACGTCATCGCCGTCCCCCGTTCTGTTCTTCAGGGGGGAAGGAGGCTGATCGAAATCATCATCGATCAAGCACACCAGATAGTTGGTTACTACGGTCATCTGAAGTGAGGAGCTTAGTCCCATGAGTCTCTGCAGTTCATGACAAAATGTCGACGTGAACTTCGAGTCTCTGTCCGAGACAATCAAGTCAGGAACCCCATGGAGCCGGACGACCTCTTTCAGAAACAGCCAGGCTACTCCCTTGGCTGACATACTCATCATTGTTGGGACGAGGTGGAGGTGTGACGTTAGTTGATCGATGACTACCATCAGGTAGTCACAGTCATTAGACTTGGGCAGGGGCCCCATGAAGTCGATGCCAATCGACTGCCACAGCCTATCCGGAATGGGTAGGCTGTCTAGTAGGCCTTCGGGCCATTGTGGCCCGGTTTTCATCATCTGGAACTTCGTGCACGACGTGCAGAATGACTCAATGTCCGGGCCCATGCCCAGCAACCAATATGATCTTTGAATGTAGTTCAAAAGTCAACTGCTTCCATCCCCAAATGGATGGAGCGACCGAGCGGGAAAACCACTCGATAGGACAGATATTGCACACGGTCATCAGAGATGATCAGAAGGATTGGGCATCGAAATGCCCGATGGTTGAGGTCGCCCTCAACAGCAATGTCAGCGCGACCACAGGGTTCGCACCCTTCCAGCTGAACCATGGCTATATGCCATGGATAGGTCTCCCCATAGCCATGGACACCCCGTTCAAAGGAGTAGCCTGGTTCGCACATCAGGCAAGATGGAACCTGATGGTGGCACACAATGCAATTATTGAGCATCGATTGATGCAAACGTTTCATGCAAACAAGAAATGTATGGCGAGCGACAGGTACACGGCCAACGACCGCGTCTATCTCTCGACCCAAAACCTAACTCTCCCGAAAAGAAGAGCCAGAAAACTAGTTCCGCGGTACATCGGGCCATACCGCGTCATCGAGGCGCATAACGACGCCTCGACGGTGACCTTTGAGCTTCCCGACGAGCTGAAAAGCCGTCGCATATCACTGGTCTTTCATTCATGCCTCGTACGACGATAGGAGGCTAACAACGACGAATTATTCCCTCGTCGTGAGGCCAAGCCATATTATGACTTTGGAGCGAATGACAACAAGGAGTGGCTCGTCGACGAGATTATCACACATCGATGGATAAACTCCACGGACCTGGAGTTCCAGGTCCGCTGGACCCTAGGCGACGTGACATGGGAACCCATGTCATCATGCAAAGATATCGAAGCCCTAGATAGCTATCTAGAGCTTCGGGGGGTGAGCAAACCACGCAACCTCCCCAGACGCTGCTAGGGAGGATGTTCACATTGACAACACTGTATATTCTTCGAGGATATATTAGATATCTTTTAAAATATCAACCCTAACCAAATTCATAATCCATCATTTTGAGCAACTTGTATATTGTGGACATCCTAAATTTTTTTGAATGTTCTGATATTTTAAAAATATGGTTGTATGTGCTAAAGCATGGTGTGTATTGATATAACAGAGCAATTTCAGATAGGATTTGGATGACTATATATTAAAAGTATACATGAAACATGTTAGATGTACAATCACAGAATATAGAAGCAAGTATGGACCATATGAGTACGTGTTAGAAGTATATATGAAACATGTTAGATATACACTCACAGAATATAGAAGCAAGTATGGACAATACCTGTACTATATTATTATATATGGTTGCGAGATCTGATTAGAAGGTATGTTTAAAATAATATGCATGTATAGTACAAATATATGTAACTATTGATGTTTAGACAATGGGGTATACACCCTTTCCTGGGGGAGCAGCAGACTGTGAGAAAGAACTTTAGGGCTAGGATTAAGCATGTCTTACAGATGCTGGCAACTGCCTCAATATTGATATATTTTATGAAATATAGATGAGCTAAGCTATATATACATATATATGACAGTTACAACCATTCCCCTAGACGCATCTGTCATGTGCATAGCACGTGACGTGCCGGCCACAGCGCGGTTAAATTTTCACCTCGGATCCTTCCGAGGGCGCATCGCTTCTTGGATGCAAACCACCATCATCTACCCACTAAGATGATGCCCCCCAAAGATGGGATGGACGTTGATCTGTCAACGTCCACGACGTGCACAACGGCCCCCAGACAGGGGGCCGCAGACATCCTACGAGCTCCAGTCAACAAAGAACACTGGATGATCGTAGGATGGGAAGACACTTTGGTAATCGTTCACCCTGATGATTGTGCCATGTGTGCAGACTACACCGTGCACCTACAGGCTGCGACAGGTACATGCAAGGTCAAACTGCCGGATGAAGATGTCGGTGACGCCATTGATGCAGCCTGGGGATGGCTCCCAAGGGGCATCATGTGTGATGCGTGGGAGGAGCCCCTCCAGGACATCCATGACCTCAAAAGGGACGTCAAGGACTTGGAATGGGCGGTCGAAGACCGTGACGACGTGCTCGAAGCCGAGTGCACCGGAATAAAGGAGCTTGAGGAGCAGCTGAGCGCAACCCAGCTCCAGCTCAAGTTCGCCCATGCAGCCTCAAAAAGGCCGCGCCATGACCCGCCCACAGATCCAGTGGCCACGCCCTCATCATCCTGTGCAATGGCACCCTTGCCAGCGCGCGCAACATCAGGGCTAGCGTCCCGATTATCGGCTCCCACCCCAACAACGACAACGACAGAGGGGCGGAGCGCGCCATCCGATGCAGCATACGGTGTCCCAGAGGGATGGGAGTCCGACTCCTCTGCCTGGAAGGTGTACAACCCAGAAAGGGCCCAGCAGCTGGCAGAGCAGCCGAAAAAGAAGCGCAAGAAATTGTGTGGCACCCCCAACATGGTCAATGGGTTAGCCATTGCTAGGGAAAGCGCAATCGGCGCATACCTTGTGGCGTCACGGTCGCACACGATCAATGACCCTGCCCTACAATGGCAGGTAGCATTGGTCAAGGCCCAGTACATCGGGCCTCATGTGGACCTGCCACCACCGGCAGGGACAGTTCACCCTCCCTACCCGGGGGAGGGTGTGATAATACCACTCGGAGACCCACCAGTCTCCGAGACGGGCCTCCTACCATGACCAGTAGGAAAGGCTCAACAGCATCGTACTCAATGGTACGACGTCTGCCTGGTCAACGACCCATGCTTCGTTGTGCTCATAGCGCGTGCAAAAGAAACGCTGCAACGCGTGTGCACATGCGAGATGATCGGCCTATTCAAGTGGATCGAGCGTGAGCAACGTGCTCACAATCCCAAAAGGGATTGTCTTGTGATAGTGAGCGGTACCCTGCATGACATCACCACCATCCTAAGGGGTTGGATACACAACCCCGAGGGAATCCCGTCTGCCATCCATGACGTCTGCCATCCATGACGTCTGCCATCCATGACAACGTGGATGGAACCTTCAACCTAGATGACATGGACGTCTGGATGTGGTTGAAGGCCCTTGCTCCCCGTGTTAAAGGGGTCACGTCACCTCTCAAGTTGAGACTCCTCAACTTGTTTGGCTCGACCGACCAATGGTCGAGCTTCGTCGATGCCAGGAAATGCCTGACACCGCAGAGCACCAGTCTGCGGCTCTCCATCACAGGCCCATATCCCGTGGGGGGCAGAGCTGGCCCCGACATCCCGCTGGCTGAGGTCACGTGATGGCTGGCCCGCTATGCTGGGGTCACTCACGAGCGAGTGACCTGCATTGAACAATACGTTCAATGCACCATCACCAGCATGGCATTCAGTGCCACCGCTCGGGAGGGCCAACAAAAGGTCCTCGAGACCAGCCACGTGAGGGCCACGGTGCCGCAACCGCTCACCCACGCTCAGCTCGATCAAGAGCTGGCACGCCCCCGGCCTCCTCCCCAGGCTGAGGATTCGGCCGTCGAGGCCATGTGTCGCAAATATTATCATATCAATCGATGCACGACCCCCCTCCCCTTTCTCTTCTCGCGACTCCTCCTTACCCTTTGTCTATGCCATGCGCATATCCCCACAATCCTTACTCATCAATTCACCAGTCTACACACATCTATCCAAGCCCACACACATCCCTAGATCATGATTCTGCCACTACCATCCAATGTCCGATGCAAAGCCCACGGACCCGTCCCTGAGCCCGAGCGCAGCTGATCCGTGGAGTGGCATGGTGGCTGAGCCACCGCGCACTGACTATTCCCTTTCCTCTCTCTTCCCCACACGCACCATATGCTTCTGATATTATAGTCTCACAGACCACTTCTCATTCAATAGACACAATATGTACACGCTGCAGCAACCGGCACTCCAACCCCATAGTATACTCATCTCACACACACCTACCGGTGCTGGTAACCCCCTTCTATCCTAGCATGTCCCACACAGAGGATAAATAGCTGCGGCATGTATAGTAGACGACCAGTCAATTGAACTCACAGTCTCCTAAAGAAACCACTCGTCTCAGATCACATTTGAACTTGCAATACTTGTGTCAGAACGCATATAGTCCTCTCATACTCCCAAATACTCAGACTCCCAAACATATCTCAATTCGGTTCCACTTGGGACTTGAATTATACTTCTATCAATTCACGACATTCATATTCAACCACTTTATTACCATGCTCCGCAAGGATGCAGGCCCCATCACCCAAGCGGAAACCACTGCCAGTGGCGAGGCAGAACCACCTCACCCAACCACCCCCGCGGATGCGGAGGTGCCTCCGGAGGAGTCACGTGCTCCACCGGCCCCGTACGATGACGATGTCATCATATCGGATCTTGTTAGTATTGAAAATGACATTGAAAGTAATATGATTCAATCTCTGAACGTGAGATAAATCGAGCGGAAATCAGAAATAGCAAGAATATCTGCACATGTAACTGAGTATATGTGTCTTATGATAAATTCTGTAAAGGTCTAGCTAGTATGATGTACAGTAAATAGAATCGGATTTCGCTACGATTATATGGTACACAAAGCTAGCTATTTATCAGTCAATGCTAGTGCTTGGTGGTCGTAGTATTCATGGAATGGGAACAAAGTCAAGGTGGGATGGGGGGAACGGCACATAGCCATTGATAGGGGTGTTGACGGGTGTTGTACAAGTTAGGTTGGGGTGTGGAGCATAAAACAGAGAAAGGGAACGGGTTTTGGGAGTCAATAGGAGACGTGGTCTAGCTACAGGCAGGGTCGGCTTGACGTGTTGCATCCCTTGATTGGGTCATGTGATTCTGGGGTGTGTGCCACTTGGGTCGGGCTCGGCATGCTTGGGAAGGGTCTATAGGGGCATTGTGGACTGTAGTAGCATGTGGTGTGTGCTCCCATGATATCGGGATGATCGGAGGTGTGGATCTGGTTGGATCGAGTGGGTAGGTGTGGGTTCGGCAATCTCGGGCATAAGTCGTTGTGATGTGTATGTGTTCGGATGTATATCAACAAGTTGGTTTGGGTTTGGAATTGTGTTGTTATAACCACCGTGTCGATATTATATTTCTTTAGTATTTCCGACATCGGAAACATTAGAGGACTCCATCATGGATGACCTCTATGAGTCCTAGTTGGTCCCCTTTAGTTGTCTATAGAGGGGGAGGGTGTAAATAACCTATGTATCATACATGTATACTAGTTATTACATAATCCCAGTGGGCCCCTTAGGGACCCACTGTATAGTTTATGCGTGGGAACTGGTCAGCGGTCCCCATCGCATCTTACCCTTACACTGTCACTACGTAGCATTCAGAATACCACTCCTTGGTCAAGTTCTGCTGTGGCCTTGTGATACAAGGCCAAAGATCAACATCTTTATGTTGAAATAAGAGAGACGCGAGTAAGAATGATGCAAGAGTGTATATGGAGTGTTTGTCCTGTGAGCTCGTTGGGGCAAACGGATGGTTACATACATGAAAAGTAAAGACTTATAAATGTTCTCAGAACAAAAGGAAAATAGAACAATAGGAAAAGCGAGAACAAAAGGGTTTGACAATGATACACGCAAGCTTGGATTAGATAAGCGGAACGAACACATAACCAGCTTGTCATAATTCCAACACTTTACACAGTCGTAATAATGGGATGGCTCAGGCTCCCATTCGTCTATGGGAGCCTCTGCATCTCCCTGATCCTCATCATTTTGAGGCTCACCCTCCCCCTCTTCATCCATTTGTGGAAGAGGGGCGTGGTTGGGATCCGGGCCCGGATCCTTGTCATTGCCATGTCTTGCGGCTGCTGTCCGTATGCCAGACTTGAGCCGTGGACACTCCGCTTTTCTGTGCCCTGGCTGGCCACATTCAAAGCACGTGACCCTGCTTGGGGTGTTGGCAGGCCGATCCGGTGGTCGACCCGATGACTTTGGCAGGAATCTCGGTTTTGACAAGCTTCCTGAGGCCCAGGGCTGTCCACGAGTCCAGGTCCCTGCAGGTGACTTGCAGTTCAACCTGTGATTTTAACCTGCAGATCCAACTCCCACAAGTCCAGGTGACCCGGCGCCTAAAAACCTGCCAAGTCCAGGTTTGGCCTTTGGAATTCTGCAGGTGACTCGCAGACCTGCAAGCCTTAAATGCCAAGAATTCATGTCATTCAACTACTATTACTTCCTTCTGCACAACAGCCTTCTTGACATGCTTACTCTTATCATGCAGCAACTCTACAACACATTCCTCAGGAACAAGTCCTTCATATGACAGCCATGTGCTGAGTATGGTCCCGGCACGTGTCGACTATTCCTTCAGAGAGTGACACATCCGTGATACAGTCAGTCGGCCCTGACTGAATGCATATTTGACATCTGTGGATGTTGCTAGAGGAGCATGGTCAAAATAGGATGTAAGGATGTGTGAAATAGCTCACCCCCATCCCCACGGGAGGAGACGTGTCATGCACTTGCATGGGGTGAGTCAGCTCGGAATAATCTGGCAAGTCACTGCAAGTCACCCGCAAGTTTAACCTGCGGGTCCAAGTCAACCTGCAGAAAAACTCAGGTCAAGTCCAGGTTCCACTTCTGGAAGCTGGCAAACCTGTGAGTCTGTAAGGGCAACCCTGGCTAGTTGTGGAGATCACACTACCACACAACTGACAAGGGGAAATCCAAAGTATGTATAAATGAACGGAGTATACAAGAGAGGGGATTCTCACCTGACAAGGGGAAATCCAAAGAGAAAAGTCTAAGGACCCCCAATGTCAGCGAGCCCGTATTATACTACGCTGCGCAGCCAGGGACAACACTTGGCACCCGCCATCAACCCTGCATCCCCCTGACCCTTGATCGACCCTTGATGCCACCTATTATGCGAGTCGCTTTATTTCCGACACTGTTCCGGGGGTGGAAGTCGGAAATTGGAGTGGAACTGCCCGCCGCGACGCCTGCTGCGGATTTGGAGCTGAAGCGGGAGATCATCAAACGCACGAGCGATTTCCACTCTCTGCGGTACGTGTACGCTTTTTGCCGCCAGGTTCCCCCTTTTGCAGGGTATTCATAGAGTGTCCATTGTTGGCTGCTGCCCGCCAGGTATCTCCATGAGCGCATACAGGACGTGCGCATGATCAAAATCATCCCCGTGAAAGCACTCCCACGCACCATCGTCAAGGGCAACATCAGGTTCGTTATCCATACAAAAGCCCTCATGCCGCCCGCGCGTTTCTGACTTGCCGTCGGGTTCACGTGCCGCGCCGTCGAGCAGGACTTCGCAAGTGACCTGGAGGCGATCTACGCATCCTTCCACCAGGAAGAAGTCTACGCCGGCGTCTGTATCTCGGAACCTCTGCCCAAAGGCAAGGACATGAGTACTAGTAATAGTAGTAATCGTGGGCGCGGCCCCGCCCAGACTCTGCTGGGCGTTGCTGCTGTGTGAGGCGTGAGTGTTGGACTTTCTCCGCATCTTCTTGATCTTAATCGTGAGCGTCTTTCACCGTGCGTTCGAAAATTGGCGCTATTCCGAGCTGTACCATACAAGGTGCACGGCAAGCGCGCGCAGCCTACAATAGTATGCTGCGTCTGTGCAACGCGGGAATGACGGGCGACACTCGTCACGTGCCCCCACCAGAAGCCCGTGCACCATAGGCGCCCATCCCAGAGCCGGACCCGAACCTGGCCCCAGTCAGAGCATACACTGACATGGTCAGCGCGACATCACAGCCGCACGACCGCTCTATGGCCCCAACTGAGGGCCAGGGCATACCGGACCAGCCAGAAAGCGTGCAAGAGCCATACGACGGTTTCACACGAATGATATGCATCGCGATGGCTGAGACCATTGACACGGACCCTGAGAAGTCTACACTGGCAAAGGCCGGCGTGAAACTGGCCCATCCTGCACCATATGGGAGGGTCTGACCTCAAAGAGTTTGAGGTCTTCATCACGGCCATCTTGAGATGGCTCAAGAGGAATTGCCTGTTGGGACCGACCAGCATCGATATGCAGGGCACAAAGACCATTCAGGAAATGCTGAACGACCTCACGAAATATGCAGCTCGCATGATACAGCCCCCAGATGACTACACATTCTGGAGGTGTTTCGTTGTCATGACCGGTTTATTTCTCCTACCGCGTTACCTCCATGTTCCCCCTCGTCACTCCCTAGCATCTTCGCCAGAGTTCGCCGCACCTACCGACCGCCCCTCCTCTACATCCACTCTACTCGTCATTCGCCCCATCCTCCGAACCGCTATTTGCTGCTTGCGCATTTCGCCAGCAGGCACGCCATCAAATATGATCGATACCAGTCACCCGGCATGATGGTTCATCATTAGCCCCATCATCTTCTTAATCCAACCCCATTGGGTGTTCGTATGGCCAAGGTGTGTTCGCAGGGCGTTCCCCCCATGAGTCGTGCGGGATCAACCCAGTAAACGAAGAGTCTGTGCAGGGTAGCATGTATGCGGGTCCCAAGACATGGTTTTGTCCATAAGTGCTTTCGCCCCCTTTACTCTCCGTCGTTTCATGTTCGCATTCTTCCCTCACTCTATTGTATGTTTATGACATCTCCTTAGTATCATGACTGCACACCCCGATCCGGTCCTAACTCACGACGGCCTCTTTCCTATTCGCTAATACCTTGCGAGCATTCGATATAAGTAGTCTACATTCGCATGTATATTCCCCCGTTCAATTATCATACGTCGTTCATCTTGTGCAAACTTGACCTCGCTGTGATCATCGTCTTGAGCCTCTCCTTGAAGATTTCTATCTTCGACCAGCCAAGGACTTAGGCATCACTGGTGAGTTCTCATACTTCATCCTTGTTACCTTAGCCTTCGAACGGCTTTCTGTGCTGTTGGCGAAGGGCTCCTAAGGAGCACCTTCGCCAGCGAAGGGACCGTCGAAACTTAGACAGCCCTTCCGCAATATCTTGCACGTTGCGTCGTCAAGTACTGCGAGCTGTTTCGCTACGACTGTAGACAGGGCGAGCCCCGTTCGGGCAACCCCTTTGTTTCGTGAACATTCATCGGTTCACTTATTCGCCGAACGGCATACTTATTCGCACAAGTTATTCAGGCATTCGTTGTGTTCACTAATACACGATATTAACGCCTAAAAACCAATCTTGACATTCATGTCAGCACGGCGCGAAACACTGCACAATGAGGTCCTCAAGAAGGACTACACTGCAGAAAGCAGCTCTTCGAAGCAGCCTGCATGATCAAGGAAGCGTCCTGCTACAACATGGGGATGTGTCGAGCAGAGAGTGTGGGTGCCACCGCCAGCGCATCACGGTTTGCGCTGAACAAACCGGCGCCACAGACAGGCCCAAGCAGGCCTGCCCCCTTCCAGAGGAGCTGGACGTCCCAGCATCCACAGCAGCCCTGCCCTGCCCTGCTGGGACGCCCACCTGAGACTAAACAGCCTCAGGCCTCAGCAGGGCTGTCCACGAGTCAACCTGCAGGTTACCTGGACTTGGACTCACAGGTTTGCCAGCTTCCAGAAGTGGAACCTGGACTTGACCTGAGTTTTTCTGGAGGTTGACTTGGACCCACAGGTTAAATGTCAGGGTTCACGCATTTCCTTCCACAAGTTTCTATTTCCTTCCATGAGTTTCCATCACCTTCCATCACACTCCATCACATGTCACCTTCTGTCACCTTCCGTAACCTTCTACAAGTTTCCGTCTCCCCTATTATGTAAGCCTTGCCAGCGCTATAAGACTGTAGCCCATGTGGTGGCGTTTCCTCAGCTTGATCTCTGAGGATACCCACTACACAGGCAATCCCATGTATCTATCGTTGGTAGAGTTATAAACTGAGGATACCCACTACACAGTTGGTCATTGTCCTAGTATCGGCTCTTATCTCCTTGAGTATCTTTGGTTGTGGCTTCGTCATTAGTGTTGCCCTCACAGAAGATCAAGCTCATAGGACGACCCCACGCACTTTTCTTAACCAGCCTTCATCTCAGCCTATGGCAGACCAACTCCCAGACGCATACTGGGACTCCCTGGGTGACCATGGGCCATTTCTTCGAGGCCTCCTTTCCAGCCAAGCACAGCAGCTGCAGCAACTTCAACTGCAGAATCAGGAACTGCACAGTCAGATTGTTAACGTTCATGACCACTTAGCCAATGCTGCCACCAACGCTGCTGTTGCTGCTGCTCAAGCCCTTGCGCCCTCAGTACCTCACAGTATCCCTCCATCTACTCGCTCTATCAAAGCAGCGGAACTGGAGAAGTTCAATGGAGACTGTGCAGAGACTGAAGGGTTTATCAGGTCTATCAGATTGTCCATCGCTGTCCAGCCAGCATCCTTCCCAGATGAGCGCATAAAGATCCTGTATGCTCTTTCCTTCATGACAGGAGGCTCTGCGGAGATATGGGCACACAACGAGACACAGGCTGTCATTGATGGCACCTCCTCTATATCCACTCTGAAGGGGTTCATTAAACGTGTGGAGGAGGCCTTTGGTGACCCAGATCGTGCCAGGACGGCTCGCACTAAACTGCATGACCTCAGGATGGCGTCAGGAATGTCGGCAGATGAATACACGGCTCAATTTGAGATCCTGGCAGGCAGGACAGGCTTTAATGATGAGGCACTCAAGGATGCCTATGCTCGTGGCCTTCCAGCAGGTATCCTGGATAAGATCCACGCCCAGCCCTTTCTTCCATCCAACCTCAAAGCCTGGAAGGAAGCAGCCTGTCAGATTGACCGCAATCATCGCCGTCTGTTAGAGGTCAGGAAGGCACAGACACCTCATGTCCCTAATCGCCCTCCTCCTGCCCGACCACTCCACACTCCTGCTACGGCTCCTGTTGTCACAGCACCACCCAGTAATGTGACACCTATGGACATTGACTCATCCCGCCGCCGCACCGAAACACGGACCTGCTACAACTGTAAGAGACCTGGTCACATTTCACCAGACTGTCCTGAACCTCGCAAGCCACGAATCCGCGCAAACCTCATGGAGGTAGACATTGCAGCAATTGTCTCTAAATCTGTGGCAGTGGTGATGGAGGAACGCAAACAGAAGGTGGAAGCCCCTGCCCAAGATGAAGGCAAGGGTTTTTAGGCCAGTCAGCGGTGAAAGACATGCCCCGCTCGACGAATCGGTTTTCAGTTCTCGAAACATGTACAATAGGGATCACAGGCGATATGATGCATCCTTCTCCTATCCCTGATCGAACTGAAACCAAACCTGCCATGCCAAAAACCCAACCCATCGCTCCAGTTGCTAATGCAAACCTTCCAGTCCCTCTATATGTCCGTACTGCTGACCTCCGCCGATGCACCAAAGTACCTCTCAAGGTCCACTCCGTTGACACAGGGCATCCACTTGCAATTGACTCCCTCCTTGACAGTGGTGCTACAGGGATGCTCATTGATGTGGAGTTTGTAAGGGAACACAGACTTCGGACCCGTCCCCTACCCCGTGCCATCCCCGTCTACAATATTGATGGTACCCCAAATGAGGCTGGCTCAATCAAGGAAGAAGTTGACCTCATTTTCACCTTTGGGGATCATACGGAACGTGCCACATTCTCCGTCACGAGCCTTGGACGACTTGCCATCATTCTTGGTCACACATGGCTTGTTGAACACAACCCAGAAGTTGACTGGCGTACAGGAGATGTGAAGATGACACGCTGTCCCAAGTCATGTGGGGGCAGACCTGTTGTCAGAGGGCCCACAGTCGAAACTGTTCCAGAAGAGAGTGTAGATCAAGAGGAGGTTCCCATACAGCACACCCGCTCCCTACTTGAGGAAGGAGACAGGACCTTTGTCATCTTTGTGAATGAGAGTCCTGAAATGATTGGCGCAGGATGGACTGTCTCCCAACAGCTTGCTGAACGGGCCAGCAAGTCTGCACCAGTCAGATCCTTCGAGGACCTTGTCCCCAAACCATACCAGGAGTTCAAGGATGTGTTTTCTAAGGAGTCATTTGACCAACTGCCTCCTCGAAAGCCCTGGGACCATGCAATTGAGCTCACTCCAGGTGCACAACCCTTCAGCACAAAGGTTTACCCAATGTCACCGGTTGAGCAAAGGGAACTGGATAACTTCCTTGAGGAGAACCTGAAGAGCCATCGTATCCGCCTTCCAAGTCACCTATGGCATCTCCAGTCTTCTTTGTGAAGAAAAAGGACGGCAGTCTTAGATTTGTGCAAGACTACCGGAAGCTCAATATATAACAATCAAGAATGCCTATCCTTTGCCCCTTGTTCCATACATCATGAATAAGATTGCTGCTGGAAGGGCTAAATACTTCACAAAGCTTGACATTCGCTGGGGATATAATAATGTACGCTTAAACGAAGGAGATGAGTGGAAGGCAGCCTTTCGGACAAATAGGGGCCTGTATGAACCTCTAGTCATGTTCTTTGGACTCACGAACAGCCCAGCAACCTTCCAGACGATGATGAATGACATCTTCAAGAGTCTCATCGATGAAGGGGTTGTGGTGGTGTTCATGGACACATTCTCATCTTCACAGAGTCGCTTGAAGAACATCGTAGGATTGTACGACGTGTCCTTGAAATCCTCCGGGCCAACAACCTGTACCTCAAACCTGAAAAATGCCTATTTGAGCAACTAGAGGTGGAGTATCTCGGCCTCATCCTCTCTCAAGGACAGGTTGCCATGGACCCAGTCAAGGTTGCAGGGGTGCGGGACTGGCCAATACCACGTAACGTCACTGAAGTCAAATCATTCCTTGGTTTCATCAACTTCTACCGTAGATTTGTGGAAGACTTCTCACACATTGCAAAGCCCCTCAACCAGTTGACAAAACAGGATGCCCAATGGTCTTGGGATCCAAATGGCCCAGAGCAAGCGTCCTTTGACAAGCTCAAACTCCTCATCACCTCAACACCGATCCTTGTCCTCCCTGATCAAGACAAACATTTCCGTCTTGAAACAGATGCCTCAGCCTATGCCACAGGAGCAGTACTGTCCCAGCTATGTGATGATGGCAAATGGCGGCCTGTGGGGTTTGTCTCCAAAAGCCTCAATGATGCTGAAGCAACTATGCCATCCATGACAAGGAGCTTCTTTCTGTGATTCGGGGATTAGAGGAATGGCGCCACATCTTAGAGGGAACGAAGCACAGGATTGAGATTCTCAATGACCATCAGAATCTCACCTACTTCTGCACTGCACAAAACCTGAACCGTCGTCAAGCACGCTGGTCACTCTACCTCTCTCGCTTTGATTTTGAGCTGATCCATCGTCCTGGTCGTCATTCAGCCAAGCCTGATGCACTCTCACGACGCGTGGATCATAAGCGGGGGAGGAAGACAACCAAAATCAAGTCTTACTTACCCCTGACTTGTTCCACATCAAGGCGAATCCTCCAGAGGCTGGCGCGCAGTTAGTCCCAGGTGAAGGTGATGCTTTCCTCAATCGAGTAAGGAACTGTGTAGACCGGGATGAAAAGGTTGTCAAGGCTCTCAAAGAACTGGGCTCCTCTGGAAATTTACGAGGAGAAGAGTGGTCTGAACAGGATGGGCTTGTCCTCTATCACAACAAAGTGTACGTGCCGCTTGATGCAAAACTACGACATGACATAGTGAAAGCGCACCATGACATGCCTCTCACCGGTCACCCTGGTCGTTGGAGAACCACTGAACTAGTTGCTCGGAGTTACTGGTGGCCTGGGATGGGACGTTACATTGCAAAATACGTGAAGGCCTGTGACCTGTGCAACCGGACAAAAACCTTCCCTGCTTCTCCCATTGGCAAGCTTCTACCAAACCGTATCCCAGACCGTAGATGGCAGGTTATGTCTGTTGACTTGATCGTAGAACTGCCTACCAGTCATGGCTATGATGCTCTCCTTGTTGTCGTCGATCGCCTCTCAAAGCGTGCACATGTCATTCCCACCACTTCAGATGTAACTTCGGTGGGAGTTGCCCGACTCTTCCGTGATCATGTTTGGAAACTTCATGGGCTCCCTGAAGAAATCATCAGTGATCGAGGCAACAGTTCATCTCCCAGTTCATGCGTGAACTGAACAAACTTCTTGGTGTCAAAGTCGCTGCCTCTACTGCTTATCACCCCCAAACTGATGGACAGACTGAAAGGGTTAATCAGGAGATTGAGCAATACCTTCGACTATTCATCAACCAGCATCAGGATGATTGGTTTGAATGGATATCCTTGGCCGAGTTTGCCTATAACAACCGAATCCATGCCTCAACCCAGACTACACCCTTCATGTTGGACAGTGGCCAACATCCGAGGCTGGGACTGGAACCAGTCCGGGAAACTCGACTCGAGGCCCTGGATGAGTTCACAACACGGATGGAAGCGGCCACAAGAGAAGCTCGTTCGGCCCTGTCCAAGGCAGCAGAGGACATGGCACGCTTCTATGACGTGCACCATAAAGCAGCCCCAGTTTATAAGCTTGGTGACAAGGTCTGGCTCAATGCACAAAACATCACAACCACTCGCCCAATGAAGAAGCTAGACCACAAGTGGCCCTACACTGTTAATAAGGTGGTCTCACGAAATGCCTATGGTCTAAATCTTCCTGCATCCTTTGGTCGCACACATCCAGTGTTCTCTGTTGTCCTGCTTCGGCCATATGAAGATGACCCAATCCTTGAACGTCATGCCCCTCCACCCCCCCCCCCTGTCATACGGGATGGAGCCGAAGAATATGAAGTTGAAAGGATTCTAGACAGCAGGATGTTCCGTGGAAGGTTGGAGTATCTCGTGCGCTGGAAGGGCTATGGAGCTGCCGACGATCTCTGGCTACCAGCGAAAGATGTCTCTGGGGCAAAGCGACTCGTTAAAGAATTTCACCGGCAGAACCCAGAGGCACCTCAGCGTATCTCAGCAGCCACATACATGTCCCTCCCCTTCCAGAGATTTCAGAACTTCACAGAACCTTCCAGGCAAACTCTCTTCGACTGGACAGCAGGCAGGGCTTCTACTTATGATGTCAAGGGTCCAGAACCCCAAAGATAAGCGATATCGGCCTCCGCCTAACCAATTCATTCCGATAAGCTATATATCCCCTCTCCACCTGTGACCGCTCACTTCCACTGCATCGACCCTACCATATCCATCAACCATGTCCTCGCCCGCCATTGAGCTTGTTGCCCTCCCCAGCTTCACCCAAAACCTCTCCGACCTGCCAAACATGTCACGTGTCGATCCCACCCTCCTGCACTTCTCCGGCTTCTCGTCATCCAGAGCAGCCAGTGAAGCCAAGTTACAAAGGATGCTTGACTGCCGTGATCTCGACGTTGCATGGTCTTCAAAGTGGTCCGTCAGCTCTGAGGACCTCACACCAGCGGAGAGTCAGGCGCCCACTCGCCCTGCACTCGCATTCCTCAGACCCCGACACAGACGAGAGAACACATACTACATCGGCGACCCTGTCTTCCTCAACGATGGAACCCCCCCTTGTGGAACCCCTTACACTTTCGAAGGCTGGGTGGGGCGGCGTTTCCTCAACATGGCAGGAGAGCGAATACGTCGAGCAAGGTTCCGAGGGCCGCACTTGCCCATGGACCCCAATCCCCCTGAGCTCATCATTGACCTGCGTTACCAGGAAGGGAAGGGCCAGGAGAGATGGTGGTCCCGCCTGTGGCATACTTGGAAACGATGTCTCGGTGGATGTTGAGGACTAGGTGGCAGCCATGCTTGTCGGGACGACAAGCATTGAGAGGGGGGTGATGTCAGGTTCACGCATTTCCTTCCACAAGTTTCTATTTCCTTCCATGAGTTTCCGTCACCTTCCGTCACACTCCGTCACATGTCACCTTCTGTCACATTCCGTAACCTTCTACAAGTTTCCGTCTCCCCTATTGTGTAAGCCTTGCCAGCGCTATAAGACTGTAGCCCGTGTGGTGGCGTTTCCTCAGCTTGATCTCTGAGGATACCCACTACACAGGCAAGTCCCCATGTATCTATCGTTGGTAGAGTTATAAACTGAGGATACCCACTACACAGTTGGTCATTGTCCTAGTATCGGCTCTTATCTCCTTGAGTATCTTTGGTTGTGGCTTCGTCATTAGTGTTGCCCTCACATTAAACCTGCGGGTGACTTGCAGTGACTTGCCAGATTATTCCGAGCTGACTCACCCCATGCAAGTGCATGACACGTCTCCTCCCGTGGGGATGGGGGAGAGCTATTTCACACATCCTTACATCCTATTTTGACCATGCTCCTCTAGCAACATCCACAGATGTCAAATATGCATTCAGTCAGGGCCGACTGATTGTATCACGGATGTGTCACTCTCTGAAGGAAGAGTCGACACGTGCCGGGACCATACTCAGCACATGGCTGTCATATGAAGGACTTGTTCCTGAGGAATGTGTTGTAGAGTTGCTGCATGATAAGAGTAAGCATGTCAAGAAGGCTGTTGTGCAGAAGGAAATAATAGTAGTTGAATGACATGAATTCTTGGCATGTAAGGCTTGCAGGTCTGCGAGTCACCTGCAGAATTCCAAAGGCCAAACCTGGACTTGGCAGGTTTTTAGGCGCCGGGTCACCTGGACTTGTGGGAGTTGGATCTGCAGGTTAAAATCACAGGTTGAACTGCGAGTCACCTGCAGGGACCTGGACTCGTGGACAGCCCTGGGCCTCAGGAAGCTCGTCGAAACTGAGATTCCTGCCAAAGTCATCGGGTCGACCACCGGATCGGCCCGCCAACACCCCAAGCAGGGTCACGTGCTTTGAATGTGGCCAGCCAGGGCACAGAAAAGCAGAGTGTCCACGGCTCAAGTCTGGCATACGGACAGCAGCCGCAAGACATGGCAATGACAAGGATCCGGGCCCGGATCCCAACCACGCCCCTCTTCCACAAATGGATGAAGAGGGGGAGGGTGAGCCTCAAAATGATGAGTCTCTCCCCTAGAGGACCGGCGGTCGTACTGCACGTTGCATTCGCCATAGGTGCGTTCGGAATCGGAGACAGCGACTCGGAGATCGCAACCTCTTCCGCACACACAGCATACGACAGCCCCTCTTCTTACGTCGAGCTCCCAACCCCGGAAATCCCGTCCCATATTTCTCCTTCCAACATGGATCCGGACGATCGTCTTCGGAATATGGAGGAGGAATTGACGCGGAACCGGATGAAGACCGACGCGATTGAAACAGCCTTACAAGCGATTTTGGCTAAGTTAGATATTCTACAAAGTGGTGGAAATGAAATGCTGGATGATCCGGATTTCGGAAAAGCGGAACTAGCGGAAGAGAGAAAGTCCGTGAAGTTAGCAAAGGTCAAACCCGCAACTCCGGCGGACTTTGACGGAGATCGGGAGAAGGGATGCGCATTCTTCAACACATGCAGCATCTACTTCGCAATTGTCGGAGACCTCTTTCCGAACGACCAGGCTCGGATTCACTGGACATTGTCCTTTTTCAAATCGGACCACGCAGCCCGTTTTGCAAACAAGGTGATCCGACATGAAGCAAAGGGCAAGGGGAACTACTTCCGGGACTGGGACGCCTTCGAGAAAACATTTTCCGACCAGTTCTGCCCGAAAAACAAGCAGCTCACAGCCCTTACGAAGTTCGAGGGGACAAGCTGGTACCAGGCCAAAGATCCAGTCAATGACTACATCGATCGCTTGCAGGAGCTCATCGACCTTGCGGAATATGACGACGACAAGACTATCGTCATCAAATTCCGACGAGGACTTGATCCGACACTCCAGAACCAAGTTGCGCTGCTTGGGGATGGAGCTCCGGATTTTGATGACCCGGAAGGGTGGTACCAAGCTGCGCAGAAGGTGTCTCGGAACAGGGAGGCAAATGAGGCCTTCGTGGAGACGAGCCGGAACATGACACGCAGTTCCACTCGTCCTACTCCACCTGTGCCAAAACCCGGAAGCGCATTCATTCCCACACGGAAAATATTTCCGATGCTTGCTCCGCCTGCTCCTATTAGGAACCATAGCCCTCCTCCCTCGAAGAGTGGCCCTGCCCCGATGGATGTTGACCGCATGCGCGGAAAAGGCCATGGAACTATCACCTGCTTCCGCTGTCGACAACCAGGCCACTATGCTCGCGAGTGCCCCCAAGCCTTTGATATCCGGCTTATGACCACAGAGGAGAAACTCGAGATCCTTCCAGAGTTCCTCGCACTTGCGGACATAAGCGGAGTGCCCACTGCGGAAGGAATTTCCGAAAATGCGGAACATGGTCCACCGGAAGCGGAAGATGCGTCGGATTTTGTGACACGCAGCGGGTGAGATGTGTGCCCCTGCTGCCTGTACATAACTGGTTTGCCTGTCTTGAAGTAGAGAATGAAAAGCCCCCACTCCCCTCACTTCGTACAGACCCACCGGATAAAGTCACACAAAAACCAAATCCGACACCCCATCCATCCCGCATCCGCCCTTGGGAGAGACGCCTTCCGAAGCGCTATGTTGTTGCTGCCACCCCGGGCCCCAAGTCACTAGTCATTAAGGTGGAGATCCAGACAACAGATACAGCGGAAGTCAAATCCGGACCCGCCCTTGTCGATTGCGGGGCCACTGGTCAGTTTATGGACTGGGACTATGTGGAACCGAACCGACTGACCACGCGGAAGTTGCAACGTGCAATCCCGGTGTTCAATGTGGATGGAAGCCCCAATGAGGCAGGGTCCATCACGGAGATAGTAGACACAATTCTCCGCTACGATGGACACTCAGAACGCACTTCCTTTGCAGTCACCAGCCTGGGGAAGCAGGACATCATCCTCGGGTTTACCTGGCTTCAGGAGCACAACCCGGAGATCAATTGGCAGACTCGGAAGGTACTGATGAGTCGGTGTCCGGCCAAGTGTCACATGTGCCGGTCGGAAGTGCGGAAGGAGCGCCAGGAGCATCGGAAGACCGAACGGCTCATACAGACATGTCGTTCTGGCCCCCATCCACTGCTTGCAGAAGAAGACTCGGAAGCGGAATTTGAACCGGATCCCACTTCCGATTCCGATTCCGATTCCGACTCCGACGTCATCCGACTCGGCCCGGAAGACATTCTGGCGGAAGGGGAGCGCTTGCTGTACGTAAACCTTCCGCCGGAAGCGGAACACATCCGCGCCACCGGAAATATTTCGCAACGCCTTGCTGAAGCCTCCAAGAGGCATGATAGAGTAGAGGCGGAAATTCCGGAGTACCTGCGAGAGTTCGAGGATGTCTTTTCCAAGGAGTCGTTTGATACCCTGCCTCCACGGAAGCTGTGGGACCACGCCATCGAGTTGGAGCCTGGGTCAAAGCCCACCAACTGCAAGGTCTACCCGCTGTCACCCAAGGAGCAGGTAGAGCTCGATGCATTCCTTGCGGAAAACCTCCGTACAGGGAGGATCCGCCCCTCCAAGTCACCCATGGCATCTCCGGTGTTCTTCATCAAGAAGAAGGATGGCTCGCTCAGACTTGTGCAGGACTACCGGGCCTTGAATGCGATCACGATCAAGAACCGGTACCCCATTCCACTCATTTCCGAACTGATCACACAACTCCGCGGGGCGAGGTACTTCACTAAGCTGGATGTCTGCTGGGGCTTCAACAATGTCCGGATCCGGGAGGGAGACAAGTGGAAGGCCACATTCCGCACCAATCGAGGACTCTTTGAGCCACAGGTCATGTTCTTTGGCCTCACCAACAGTCCCGCCACATTCCAGACGATGATGAATGACATTTTCCGTGACATGATAGCAGAAGGGGTTGTCTGCGTCTACCTTGATGACATCCTCATTTTCACGAAAACAATGTCCGAACATCGGGAAGTCGTGCGGAGAGTGCTGGAACGGCTCCGGGAGTACAACCTGTGTCTCAAGCCGGAAAAGTGCGAATTTGAGCGGACGCGGATAGAGTATCTTGGGGTGATTGTGTCGGAAGGAAAGGTGGAAATGGACCCAGTCAAAGTTTCCGGTGTATTGGATTGGCCCGTGCCGCGAAACAAGAAGGATGTCCAGTCCTTCATTGGGTTTGTCAATTTCTACCGGCGGTTCGTCAAGGACTTCTCCTGCCACGCCCGTGCCCTCTTCGACCTCACCAAGAATGAGGTTGGATGGCGGTGGGGAGAGCGGAACAGACTTCCTTTGACAAACTCAAGGAGCTGATCACTTCCACCCCGGTCCTGATCTTTCCCGACGACTCTCGCCCTTATCGAGTCGAGGCGGATTCTTCCGACGCAGCTACCGGAGCGGTCTTGTCACAGCAGTCATCGGAAGATGGTGGGGGGTGGCATCCAATTGCCTTCTTCTCTAAGAGCCTTAGTCCGGTCGAGCGGAACTATGAGATCCATGACAAGGAGATGCTGGCAATCATCCGAGCGCTGGAGGAGTGGCGACACTTCCTCGAGGGTGCTCTATGCCCTTTTGAGATCTGGACAGACCACAAGAACCTCGATTATTTCCGCACGTCTAAGAAGCTGAACCGACGACAAGCACGGTGGCTACGACGCGATCATGAACGTCGTGGATTCGGTAAGCAAGGTGTCCCACTTCATTCCGACGCACACGACGATCACAGCCCTCGGAGCGGCCCGCCTGTTCCTTGCACATGTCTGGAAGTTGCATGGGCTCCCGAAGCAAGTTGTTTCCGACCGAGGTCCGCAGTTTGTCGCGGAACTGACTCGGGAGCTCTACCGCCTGCTCGGCATAAAGCTGGCTACCACCACAGCGTACCATCCGCAGGGTGACGGACAGACGGAACGGGTCAATCAGGAGTTGGAGCAATATCTCCGCCTCTTTGTCAATGAGAGGCAGGATGACTGGGATGAGTTACTTCCGCTGGCGGAATTCCAATACAACAACCATGTCCATTCCGCCACGCAACAGACTCCCTTCACGCTTGACTCCGGATGACACCCGCGGATGGGCTTTGAACCACGCCAGGCTGACTCGCGACTCGAGACGGTCAATGAGTTCCGAGACCGCATGGACTCCACCCTTTCGGAAGCCAAGTCGGCCCTTGCGAAGGCCAAGGATGACATGGCAAGGTACTACAACCGACGCCGGGTTCCTGCCCCGGAGTACCAAGTTGGAGACAAGGTGTACCTAGATGCAAGTGACATCCGCACCACACGCCCTTCGCAGAAGCTTTCCCACCGCGACCTTGGGCCCTTCACAGTGGCGCGGAGGGTTGGATGGAATGCATACTGCCTCCGACTTCCGATGTCCATGTCCCGCCTCCACCCCGTCTTCAACATGGTGAAGTTACTCCCTATGCTTGAGGACCCAATTCCAGGTTGGAAGGCTCATCCGCCACCTCCGCCAGAAATTGTAGATGGGGAAGAGCACTATGTGGTGGAACAGATCCTTGACAGCCGGTTTGTGCGAGGACGACTCCAATTCCTCGTGAAATGGGAAGGGTATGGGTACGAGGAGAATTCGTGGGTCCCGGAGCAAGATCTTTCCGCTCCAGACAAACTCCGTGAGTTCTATAGGACGCATCCCGGTGCCCCTTGCCGAATCCGCTCGCTGGCATTTCAATCCATCGTGTCCCGTGCTTCGAGGACGCAGAGGCTCCCATAGACGAATGGGAGCCTGAGCCATCCCATTATTACGACTGTGTAAAGTGTTGGAATTATGACAAGCTGGTTATGTGTTCGTTCCGCTTATCTAATCCAAGCTTGCGTGTATCATTGTCAAACCCTTTTGTTCTCGCTTTTCCTATTGTTCTATTTTCCTTTTGTTCTGAGAACATTTATAAGTCTTTACTTTTCATGTATGTAACTGTCCGTTTGCCCCAACAAGCTCACAGGACAAACGCTCCATATACACTCTTGCATCATTCTTACTCGCGTCTCTCTTATTTCAACATAAAGATGTTGATCTTTGGCCTTGTATCACAAGGCCACAGCAGAACTTGACCAAGGAGTGGTATTCTGAATGCTACGTAGTGACAGTGTAAGGGTAAGATGCGATGGGGACCGCTGACCAGTTCCCACACATAAACTATACAGTGGGTCCCTAAGGGGCCCACTGGGATTATGTAATAACTAGTATACATGTATGATACATAGGTTATTTACACCCTCCCCCTCTATAGACAACTAAAGGGGACCAACTAGGACTCATAGAGGTCATCCATGATGGAGTCCTCTAATGTTTCCGATGTCGGAAATACTCAAGAAATATAATATCGACACGGTGGTTATAACAACACAATTCCAAACCCAAACCAACTTGTTGATATACATCCGAACACATACACATCACAACGACTTATGCCCGAGATTGCCGAACCCACACCTACCCACTCGATCCAACCAGATCCACACCTCCGATCATCCCGATATCATGGGAGCACACACCACATGCTACTACAGTCCACAATGCCCCTATAGACCCTTCCCAAGCATGCCGAGCCCGACCCAAGTGGCACACACCCCAGAATCACATGACCCAATCAAGGGATGCAACACGTCAAGCCGACCCTGCCTGTAGCTAGACCACGTCTCCTATTGACTCCCAAAACCCGTTCCCTTTCTCTGTTTTATGCTCCACACCCCAACCTAACTTGTACAACACCCGTCAACACCCCTATCAATGGCTATGTGCCGTTCCCCCCATCCCACCTTGACTTTGTTCCCATTCCATGAATACTACGACCACCAAGCACTAGCATTGACTGATAAATAGCTAGCTTTGTGTACCATATAATCGTAGCGAAATCCGATTCTATTTACTGTACATCATACTAGCTAGACCTTTACAGAATTTATCATAAGACACATATACTCAGTTACATGTGCAGATATTCTTGCTATTTCTGATTTCCGCTCGATTTATCTCACGTTCAGAGATTGAATCATATTACTTTCAATGTCATTTTCAATACTAACAAGATCCGATATGATGACATCGTCATCGTACGGGGCCGGTGGAGCACGTGACTCCTCCGGAGGCACCTCCGCATCCGCGGGGGTGGTTGGGTGAGGTGGTTCTGCCTCGCCACTGGCAGTGGTTTCCGCTTGGGTGATGGGGCCTGCATCCTTGCGGAGCATGGTAATAAAGTGGTTGAATATGAATGTCGTGAATTGATAGAAGTATAATTCAAGTCCCAAGTGGAACCGAATTGAGATATGTTTGGGAGTCTGAGTATTTGGGAGTATGAGAGGACTATATGCGTTCTGACACAAGTATTGCAAGTTCAAATGCGATCTGAGACGAGTGGTTTCTTTAGGAGACTGTGAGTTCAATTGACTGGTCGTCTACTATACATGCCGCAGCTATTTATCCTCTGTGTGGGACATGCTAGGATAGAAGGGGGTTACCAGCACCGGTAGGTGTGTGTGAGATGAGTATACTATGGGGGTTGGAGTGCCGGTTGCTGCGGCGTGTACATATTGTGTCTATTGAATGAGAAGTGGTCTGTGAGACTATAATATCAGAAGCATATGGTGCGTGTGGGGAAGAGAGAGGAAAGGGAATAGTCAGTGTGCGGTGGCTCAGCCACCATGCCACTCCACGGATCAGCTGCGCTCGGGCTCAGGGACGGGTCCGTGGGCTTTGCATCGGACATTGGATGGTAGTGGCAGAATCATGATCTAGGGATGTGTGTGGGCTTGGATAGATGTGTGTAGACTGGTGAATTGATGAGTAAGGATTGTGGGGATATGCGCATGGCATAGACGAAGGGTAAGGAGGAGTCGCGAGAAGAGAAAGGGGAGGGGGGTCGTGCATCGATTGATATGATAATATTTGCGACACATGGCCTCGACGGCCGAATCCTCAGCCTGGGGAGGAGGCCGGGGGCGTGCCAGCTCTTGATCGAGCTGAGCGTGGGTGAGCGGTTGCGGCACCGTGGCCCTCACGTGGCTGGTCTCGAGGACCTTTTGTTGGCCCTCCCGAGCGGTGGCACTGAATGCCATGCCGGTGATGGTGCATTGAACGTATTGTTCAATGCAGGTCACTCGCTCGTGAGTGACCCCAGCATAGCGGGCCAGCCATCACGTGACCTCAGCCAGCGGGATGTCGGGGCCAGCTCTGCCCCCCACGGGATATGGGCCTGTGATGGAGAGCCGCAGACTGGTGCTCTGCGGTGTCAGGCATTTCCTGGCATCGACGAAGCTCGACCATTGGTCGGTCGAGCCAAACAAGTTGAGGAGTCTCAACTTGAGAGGTGACGTGACCCCTTTAACACGGGGAGCAAGGGCCTTCAACCACATCCAGACGTCCATGTCATCTAGGTTGAAGGTTCCATCCACGTTGTCATGGATGGCAGACGTCATGGATGGCAGACGGGATTCCCTCGGGGTTGTGTATCCAACCCCTTAGGATGGTGGTGATGTCATGCAGGGTACCGCTCACTATCACAAGACAATCCCTTTTGGGATTGTGAGCACGTTGCTCACGCTCGATCCACTTGAATAGGCCGATCATCTCGCATGTGCACACGCGTTGCAGCGTTTCTTTTGCACGCGCTATGAGCACAACGAAGCATGGGTCGTTGACCGGGCAGACGTCGTACCATTGAGTACGATGCTGTTGAGCCTTTCCTACTGGTCATGGTAGGAGGCCCGTCTCGGAGACTGGTGGGTCTCCGAGTGGTATTATCACACCCTCCCCCGGGTAGGGAGGGTGAACTGTCCCTGCCGGTGGTGGCAGGTCCACATGAGGCCCGATGTACTGGGCCTTGACCAATGCTACCTGCCATTGTAGGGCAGGGTCATTGATCGTGTGCGACCGTGATGCCACAAGGTATGCGCCGATTGCGCTTTCCCTAGCAATGGCTAACCCATTGACCATGTTGGGGGTGCCACACAATTTCTTGCGCTTCTTTTTCGGCTGCTCTGCCAGCTGCTGGGCCCTTTCTGGGTTGTACACCTTCCAGGCAGAGGAGTCGGACTCCCATCCCTCTGGGACACCGTATGCTGCATCGGATGGCGCGCTCCGCCCCTCTGTCGTTGTCGTTGTTGGGGTGGGAGCCGATAATCGGGACGCTAGCCCTGATGTTGCGCGCGCTGGCAAGGGTGCCATTGCACAGGATGATGAGGGAGTGGCCACTGGATCTGTGGGCGGGTCATGGCGCGGCCTTTTTGAGGCTGCATGGGCGAACTTGAGCTGGAGCTGGGTTGCGCTCAGCTGCTCCTCAAGCTCCTTTATTCTGGCGCGCTTGGCTTCGAGCACGTCGTCACGGTCTTCGACCGCCCATTCCAAGTCCTTGACATCCCTTTTGAGGTCATGGATGTCATGGAGGGGCTCCTCCCGCGCATCACACACGATGCCCCTTGGGAGCCATCCCCAGGCTGCATCAACGGCGTCACCGACATCTTCATCCCGCAGTTTGACCTTGCAGGTGCCTGTCGCACCCCATAGGTGCACGGTGTAGTCTGCACACATGGCGCAATAATCTGGGGAACGATTACCAAAGTGTCTTCCCATCCTACGATCATCCAGTGTTCTTGGTTGACTGGAGCTCGTAGGATGTCTGCGGCCCCCTGTCTGGGGGCCGTTGTGCACGTCGTGGACGTTGACAGATCAACGTCCATCCCATCTTTGGGGGGCATCATCTTAGTGGGTAGATGATGGTGGTTTGTATCCAAGAAGCGATGCGCCCTCGGAAGGATCCGAGGTGAAAATTTAACCGCGCTGTGGCCGGCGCGTCACGTGCTATGCACATGACAGATGCGTCTAGGGGGATGGTTGTAACTGTCATATATATGTATATATAGCTTAGCTCATCTATATTTCATAAAATATATCAATATTGAGGCAGTTGCCAGCATCTGTAAGACATGCTTAATCCTAGCCCTAAAGTTCTTTCTCACAGTCTGCTGCTCCCCCAGGAAAGGGTGTATCCCCCATTGTCTAAACATCAATAGTTACATATATTTGTACTATCCATGCATATTATTTTAAACATACCTTCTAATCAGATCTCTCAACCATATATAATAATATAGTACAGGTATTGTCCATACTTGCTTCTATATTCTGTGAGTGTACATCTAACATGTTTCATGTATACTTTTAATATATAGTCATCCAAATCCTATCTGAAATTGCTCTGTTATATCAATACACACCATGCTTTAGCACATACAACCATATTTTTAAAATATCAGAACATTCAAAAAGATTTAGGATGTCCACAATATACAAGTTGCTCAAAATGATGGATTATGAATTTGGTTAGGGTTGATATTTTAAAAGATATCTAATATATCCTCGAAGAATATACATTGTTGTCAATGTGAACATCTTCCTAGGGGTGTCTACCCTTCTTCTTTTGACGTCTAATGTAGTCCTGTATACACTGCGTTGTATCAAAATCTTCCTCCCTTACCCAAGTGTGATCTTCATAGTTTTTCCATTGAACTAAGTATTCTTTTCTCTTTCCTTTTGTCCTATGATCTACTATTTTGTTCACTTCATATGTATCTTCAATATCTTGGTCAGATTCATTTGTATCTGTACCTGCTAATAATCGTGCTTGATACTTAGACATTTTCTTTGCATCCTCTGTAATATCCTTTAGAGTTGAGATCCTCAGTGACTCAAAGTCGAGGGTATCAGTTGATGGATAGTCAAAATGGCTCTCCATCCATGACATATGATTAGGTTGTGCTTGGAGCTCTCCTAATTTAACAAACCGTTTGATATTAAGCAGCAAGCATGCTAATCTAAACTGCAAAGAGAATATCTTAGGATTTGATGTTTGGACAGGCTTCTGATTATTTAACTTCTTAAATGTCATTCCTAACTCTCCAAAGAAGCTTTCTATCTTTGATCTGAAACTACCAAATTTTTCATTGTAGTGCTTCTCCATATCTGATAGTTCAGCATTCTTCTGCTTCCGAATTGGATGACAAAACAAGATAAGAATCATACAAAGGATACTTTGGTAACTAAGTCTCTTCAAAGGAAACCCTGCACGGACTCTTCATCTGCTGGGTTGGTCCCACATGACCTACGGGTAGGATGCCCCGCGAATGCATTCTGGACATAGGAACACCCAAAGGGGGTTGAGTTGAGAAGATGATGGGACCAGTGATGAACCATCAATCCGGGTAAAGGATGTCGATCGTGTTTGATGGCGTGCCTGCTGGCAAATGATGCGAGTAGAGAATGGTCATATGGCGAATGTGGCGAATGGCGAATGGAGCGAGGTGTGAATGGAGCAAAGACACGCGAACATGGAAGAGTGGTGAAAGGGACAACAGGGATAGCTGGGTACAAGAAATAAATGAGTCATGACAGCCTGCACCTCCTTGCAATTCATGATAGGACCAGTGATGAACCAACAATCCAGGTAAAGGATGTCGATCGTGTTCGATGGCATGGCTACTGGCAAATGATGCAAGTAGTGAATGGCCAGTTGGCGAATTGGTGTGAATGGGGCAAGGAGCGAATGGAGTAAAGCCGAGCGAACATGGAAAGGTGGTGAAAGGGAAAACAGGGATAGCTTGATACAAGAAATGAATGTGTCATGACAACTGTGTAGTGAAAACTTCAGCGAAGCTAATTCGTCCTGCGCTGCAGTGGTGTGAGTCCCATTGAGTCCAACCTGCATGGAGGCTGCAACTGACACCATCTGAATGCATCCTGAGCATGTGGGTCTGGTGTGCTGGTAGGAATGATGCGAATAGCGAATGTGAAAGCAGTATGGCAATGAATATTTTGGCAAGATATTCACTGGTTCAGGAAGTCGTTCGCTGGTTCGGGAAGTCATTCGCCTTGTGCTGAGGGATGATTCGCAGAATAAACGAATCATGACAACGTCCTACCCATGGGTTGTATGGGATCAACCCAGTAGATGAAGAACCCGTGCAGGGCAGGGTATATGCGGGTCCCAAGACATGATTTCATACATAGCTGTCTTCGCCACCTTCACCCTCTGTCGTTTCATGTTCTCCCTCTTCTCTCATTCTATTGTATGTTTATTTCATCTATGTTGTATCATGACTGCGCACCCCTATCCAACCCTGACTCACAACGGCCTCTTTCCTATTCACTGATACCTTATGAGCATTCAATATAAGTAGTTTACATTCGCATGTATATTCCCCAGTTCAATTATCATACGTCGTCCATCTTGTGCAGCTTTGACCTCGCTGTGGTCATCGTCTTAAGCCTTCTCTTGGAGATTTCCATCTTTGACTAGCAGAGGACTTAGGCATCACTGGTGAGTTCTCATACTTCATCTTCGTTACCTTAGCCTTCAAACCATTTTCTGTGCTGTTGGCGAAGGGCTCCGAAGGAGCACCTTCGCCAGCGAAGGGATTGTCGAGACTTAGACAGCCCTTCCGTGAGACCTTGCACATTACATCGTCAAGAGCCACAGGCTATTTCGCTACGACTGTAGATAGGGCGAGCCCCGTTTAGGCAAACCCTCTTACCTTGTGAACATTCATTGGTTCACCTATTCACCAAACGGCATACTTATTCGCACAAGTTATTCGGGCATTCGCTGTGTTCACTAATACACGATATTAACGCCTGAAAACCAATCTTGACACACCACTCCACCTCTATGTTCGCTCCATTCGCTGTTCCCACATTTGCCAGTAGGAACGCCATCAAAAACAATCGATATCCTTTACCCAGCATGATGGTTCATCACTGGCCCCATCATCTTCCCGACTCCACCCCCTTTGGGTGTTCCTATGGCCAGGATGCATTCGTGGGACGTCCTACCCATAGATCGTGTGGGATCAACCCAGCAGGCCAAGAGTCCATGCAGGGTAACATGTAGGAAGGTCTGAAGGTGTGTTTTCTTACATAGGTACCTTTGTCCTCTTTCCTCCCCATCATTTCATGTTCGCACTCCTCCCTACTTCCATTGTATATGTGTTTCATCTATTTGTATCCTGACTGCGCTCCCCTATCCAACCCTAACTCACAACGGCCTCTTTCCTATTCGCTGATGTCATATGAGCATTCAGTATACGTAGTTTACATTCACATGTATATTTGCAACACATTCATAAGTCACCTGAAGTCAAAGGGAACAGTACAGAGCCTCACTGGACATGACATGCCAGAGGAAAACAGCGTGTCAGAGTGACTCAACAGGATGCTGCTGGAGCATGCATGGGCAATGCACCTGATGGCAGGACTGCCAAAATTCCTCTGGACGGAGCTGATCCAGCACGCTGTATGGTTGAAAAACCAGATTTCAAATGCACTTGACTGCAAAACAGGTTACAAGGTTGTTGTCATGACCCGTCTATTTTGTATACCCAGTAACTTTGACACCCCACTTTTACGTTCTCACCATTCGCTCCTCGCCAAATGTGCCGAACACTTATTCGCTTTCGAACCTCTCGCACGTAGCAGCGCTAACTGGGCTCGATCAACACCCCATCCCTGACTCGATTGTCCACCATGGGTCCCCTCACCTCCCTGGCTCACACCCCGTCGGATGCTCCTCTGATCGGATGGCACAACTCATTTATTTCCTATATCCAGTCATCCGTATTATCCGTTTTCCCAGTCCTCCTCTATGTTCGCCAGAGTTCGCCTCACCCTTCAACCACTCTTCCTCTACGTCCACCCCATTCGCTGTTCACCCCATTCTCCGAACCACTATTCGCTGCTCGCACATTTCGCCAGCAGGCACGCCATCAAATATGATCAATACCATTTACCCAGCGTGATGGTTCATCACTAGCCCCATCATCTTCTCGATTCAACCTCCTTTAGGTGTTCATATGGTCGGGATGCATTCGCAGGGCATCCTACCCGTAGGTCGTGTGGGATCAACCCAGCAGACAAAGAGTCCATGCAGGGTAGTGTATATGCAGGTCCCAAGACATGGTTTCATGCATAAGTGCCTTCGCCACCTTTACTCTCTGTCATTTCATGTTTGCACTCTTCCCTCACTCTATTGTATGTTTATTTCATCTATTTTGTATCATGACCGTGCACCCCTATCCAACCCTTACTCGTGACGGCCTCTTTCCTATTCGCTGATACCTTACGAGCATTCATTATAAGTAGTTTACATTCACATGTATATTCTCCAGTTCAATTATCATACATCCATCTTGTGCAAACTTGACCTCGCTGTGATCATCGTCTTGAGCCTTCTCCTGTAGATTCCTATCTTCTACCAGAAGAGGACTTAGGCATCACTGGTGAGTTCTCATACTTCATCTTTGTTACCTTAGCCTTCGAACTATTTTCTGTGCTGTCGGCGAAGGGCTCCGAAGGAGCACCTTCGCCAGCAAAGGGATTGTCACTACTTAGACAGCCCTTCTGTGACACCTTGCACGTCACATCATCAAATGCCACGGGCTATTTTGCTACGAATGTAGATAGGGCGAGCTCCGGTCGGGCAACCCTCTTATCTTGTGAACATTTGTTGGTTCACCTATTCACCAAATGGCATACTTATTCACACAAGTGATTCGGGGATTCACTGGGGTCACTAATACACAATATTAACGCCTAAAAACCAATCTTGACAGTTGTGCATGATATGAAGCCCAACCTTAGCGACCTACTCGAATGGGGCACCAGGGTTTATGTTCTAAAGGAAAATAGCAACAAATTAGACTCTAAAGCGGATGAGGGAAGGTGGACCGGGTACAGCGAGGAGAGTAAAGGCCATAGGGTCTACTGGCCAGGTAAACACTGTGTCACGGTGGAGCGCAACGTGACTTTTGATGCCCCTGTCATTGTCATGACCACTGATGCACTGACTGAAGGTGAGTCTGCCACCCCAGGCAGTCAGAGCGCCAGAGGCACCCTCCATGGCCAACTACTGCCACCGCAGAAACTGGACCCAGCCGCAGACCCTGCAGACCCCATGCAAATTTACCCCATCGAAGGGTTTGAGGCCTCGGATACCCCAGTGGTAGACCTGCCGCTAGGCAGAGGTTACTGCATGCAGAAACCCTCCACATATGTGCGCGGGATCACTGATGGCGCAGGCAGCAGCATGGGCCACCCAAACACGCCCACGTACCCTCGAGGCGTGCCGATGGCCACCCGTGGCTCTGCTCTATTCACCTTGACAGAGCTGGAGGAGGCCACTGCCATCGAGACTGAGAGGGGGACGCATCACACCCTCGAGTACTCAATGGCGGCAGCGATGCATGACGCAGGGGGTGATCCATCAAGCCTCAGGGATGCGCGTTCCTGCAATGACTGGCCACAATGGGACGCATCCATAAAGCGGGAACTACAACAGCACGAGGATCTAGGGACATGGGACCTGGTTGAACCCCCGGATGGCACAAACATCATTGGCAGTAAGCTCATATTCCATTATAAGCACAACACTAGTGGGAAAGTTGTAACATGCAAGATGAGGCTCATTGTGCAAGGCTTTTCCCAGGCAGAGGGAGTTGACTATAATGAAACTTTTTCCCCCACTGCTAAAGTCTCTGCCATCCAAATCATTGCGGCCCTTGCAGTCAGAAATTACTGGGAACTCGAGCAAACCAACATAGACTGCACATATCTCAATGCCCCAATCACAGAAACTATCTACATGTGTCAGGCCAAAGGCTATGAGGTCCCTGGACAGGAACATCACGTTGTCATGACCTGTCTATTTCTCTTAGCCCACTGCCTCTATGTTCCCCCTCGTCACTCCCTAGCATATTCGCCAGAGTTCACCTCACCCTCCGACCACTCCTCCTCTACGTCCACTCTATCCGCTGTTCACCCCATTCTCCGAACCGCTATTCGCTGCTCGCGCATTTCGCCAGCAGGCACACCATCAAATACGATCGATACAATTTACCTGGCATGATGGTTCATCACTAACCCCATCATCTTCTTAATGCAACCCCTTTGGGTGTTCGTATGGCCAAAGTGTGTTCGCCGGACGTCCCTTCCATAGGTCATGCGGGATCAACCCAGTAGACAAAGAGTCCATGCAGGGTAGCATGTATGCGGGTCCCAAGACATGGTTTTGTACATAAGTGCCTTCGCCACCTTTACTCTCCGTCGTTTCATGTCCGCACTCTTCCCTCACTCAATTGTATGTTTATTCAATCTAATTAGTATCATGACTGTGCACCCCTATCCAACCCTGAATCACGATGGCCTCTTTCCTATTCGCTGACACCTTTTGAGATTTTCCAAATATTTTTAGTGTTTTTTATGTAAAAAAACTATAATAAAATTTTGTGTTTTTATTAGAATTTGTTGAGCAAGAAAATTGTAAAAAAATTTCAAAGTTTTTTTCAGGGTCTTTTATGGGTTTCTTTGTGTTTTCACAAGGAAACTTATAAAAAGACATAAAAAACCCTGAAAAAAACTTTAAACTTTTTTACAATTTTCTTGCTTGACAAGTTCTAACAAAAACACAAAATTTTGTTCAAGTTTTTTTACATTAAAAACACTAAAAAAAATTGGAATATCTTTACAGTTTTTTGAACAGTTCTTCAGACCAGAAAATCTTTATATGCCTCTAGTGTTAGACCTCGCTCATCTACATCAGCTTGCATGGAGAATCCTACACACCGCTCCCTCATACATATGTCGAAACACCTCCTGGTCATATCGGACCAGCTCCGCCATCCGCTCATGAGCCAACTGCTTTGCTACTTCATAGCTCGGAGGTGGTATGCCTGGCCCAGCGCTGCAGCTTGTTAGGTGTTCAGCGCGGCCCTCCGGCCTCACGTAAGGAGGTTGGGTTCCGGCACGGGGAGTGTGGGCAGCGTGTCCTGAATCTGCTGGCAAGCAGCATTCTCGCCTCGGTGTTGATGATGGTCGGTTGGGACATCTCTATTTGTCCTACCACTATCCTTCTTATCTATATAGTTGCACTTGCCGCCAGCATTGGCAATTATATCAATAGGGCTGAGCAGCCGCTCAGGCCGAACGCGACGGCGTGGTGCCTTCGAGCGCACTGTGGTTTCGCCAGAACAGCAGTCCCGGCGGGGGAAATATAAGTGGTATTCCACATTTCACCGTCGTGATTTTTTTGTTTTAGGTGATGGTTGGAGGTTGATCTGCCAGGGCCGTGAATGTAGTCAATTTTAAACTCACTCTCCATGACTGCCACCATGTACTCACTGGTATGCCGCACACCAGTGAGTACATGGTGGCAGTCGCCTCCTCATTTACAATGTGCGCAGGTCCTTGGAGCGTCAGATACGGCACCCAGATTTCTTTTTGGAGTCGATAGGCTGTTCCTACCTCGTTGCTGGCCGAAGTAGGTCAGCCTTGATCTCTCTGAGTACAGCGACAAGACTGCGTACCGTTGATTGCATGAGTAGGATAGGCGTTGGGCCGAGTCATCAACTCGTGGTACTACATGAAATGACTCCTCCGGCAGACATGAACGTGTCGGCCGTTGTTACCAACTAGTGGGTGTCGGGGGCCAGATGATAGAAGGAAATACTATTAGGTAGAAGACAGATACATTTATTACCATTATATTAGATGAACGGTCTATATTCATCCCATGTCAAACATATTCATATCATTTATCATCGGAAGAGTTGTTTCCAGGATTTTTTTTTGTTCTGGTGGTAATATCACGTGATGTATTTAGTGCGTCATGGCATAACGAATGCAATTGCACCAAGCGTGGATCACGAGTCGCGGCTTCGCATACGTTGGCGTGAACAGGTATACGATTTTTGCGTCCTCCATTCATTATCACCGTAACTCGCAAGTAGTACTAGATACGTGCGGTGGTTTCAGTGACGGAAGAAGACTCCAACGGGTGACGTGTTGTAGAATAGATCAGAAAACAATGCCTTGTCAGTTTATTCACCAACAACAGGCAGAGCCGGCCGTGTTATCCACAAACGGAGCGGCCAGGAGGCAGGCCGTTCCCTCCCTGCTCAAGAATTCTCCTACTGGCCACGCCTTATTTGCCCTTTACTGTGGCAATAGGTACGAGAGATGTACTCAAGAACACTTTGAGGGAAACAGGGTCATCTGAATAATACCGTATCGAACCGTCCCTTGACAGGCGTCTGAATCATGCTAATCCCATGTATAATTACAGGTACGTGCAGATCGTTGCCAGCGATCTTCGAGCGCAAGGGGATCCCCCGGAAAGACTCTGTCTAGTAAAGTAAGTATAACACTTGATTGAATTGAATTGTGCAGAGGAAAAAGTCGCTGTCGTCTCTGTAGACGACGCTTGCCGGCTGAAAATACAACATCTCATTGCGCCTAGCCTGCTACTTGTAAAATTGGTCTTTGATGAGCGTTGTTTGGCATGCTATGTCACGATGTTTATCGATCTCTCCCACTTTACGCTTGGCCAATCTCTGTAAGAATATGAGAGTCTGGATGCGTCTTCAAACCCTGGCCCTCCTGCCAAGCCGCGTTGCTTTGTCGAGCACGAATGTGTGATTCGGTCACTAGGACTTCAAGAGGCAGTTTCTTCCCGCCTATTATCAGTCGCATTTCGACCGGACGTGGATATCGAAAACGTACTGGGCAGAGGACATGGCATTATCTCGGTCCCATTTGGCACTGGATCTGTCTGCCTCTGCTTTGCCTGAACCCTGGGGTCTATTTTGACCAATTCCCGACGTTGAGGCCAATGCTCCCGATGAGACTCTTCTGTCAATCGGTATCCTACAGTGACCGATCGACACCAGAGTCTCATCGCGATCGGGCAAATACCGTGTTTCTTGATGCACAGCGACTCGGAGCCTGCTGCAGTCTCGGTGAGTGGAGCCGCTGCGGACTTCCCAGCTTCTCTCTCCGTGGCTATGGTTCCGTTGGGTACGTACCCGAGGACCTGTCATGTGTCATCATGAGGTTTTCCCGAGCGGGAAGTCTCCCCCTCACCTGTGATATACGCAGTTGACCCCCAAAGAAAAAGGTAGCCCAGGCAGGTACAGGTGGTGCCATTACTAATCCAGGTACACTCAGGCACACTACCTGCTTGAGCAGCACCACCACACGCAGGTGAACAATATACGTGTCTGTCGAGATCGAGAAGGATAATGCTCTGAACACGACTTCCAAAGTTCCAAGCCTGCATATACAGATTCTAGCTCATCTTATGTGCTCGGTTATATTCGACTCCCGCTTCAGTGGACGGCGGGACACAAAACTAGCGGCTAAACATTTTGAAGGGTATGATGTAAAGAATGTTCGATGTTTGGGCTTGTGTGGCCTCACGTGATATCGATCCAATATCACATGAGTGGGTGTTTATAAGTTAACGTCGATGTCCTCAAGCTCTCAAGCTTTGAAAATCGATACTATGTCTCCCCTCGATCTCTCCATGCTCGTCCTCCCCCAAGATGGCCCTAAGTGTGGCTTTCGCCGAGCCGATGCCAGCCGGTGGCAGGATACTTTGGAGGCCGACTTCTTCATGTCCCGTATTGATGTCTGTGACGTGTCGAATCACAGAATGCTTGTCCATCGACCAATAGCCACAATCTTGAGCCGGACATTGCCAGACATATGACTTGGCCCGCCTGACGCGGTCCTGTGTCGTCAGGATCTGGGCATCCTGTACCCTCAGCGTACGCTCGTCGAGACTTCTGAGCTCGTCTGCGATGTGGCTATGAACCAAATGCTTATAGACGGGGGTCTTTAGCTTCCTATCAACCCTGAAATAGCACGGGCCAGCCGTCTTGCTGAACCTGCAGTATTTGTCGGAGGGGTTGAGAGGCGGGGGTGAGGAGCCATATCGGGTTCTGGCGGTAGGGGGTGGAGGGTCAGGTAACGCCGTTGATCCTGCCGCTTCCGCTGGCTGAGAATGGACGGGGACACCCAGCGACTCCACTACAGTCGCGGTGGGTGGTTCAGCCGCGGTGTACCGCGCCTGTCCCTCATCGTGATACAGATTGTATTGGTGGTTGGGTGTATACCCAGCAGAACTACTTGATAGTATTCATAAACATTAGATGATGAGCTAGTACGATACCAATACCTTTTCGTGTCTAGCCACGGTGCACCTTCCCCGAGGGCGTCCCGAAGGGCGTACGGTTCTATAAGTTTGATAAAGTATGGCGCTGGGCCTGGGATAGGAGGCTTGGGTATGCGAGTGTGCTCCGCCATGGGGATGGGTGTGGACGGTGCTCGCTCTTAGAACGTACGAGCCTCCTATACTCCCACTACTATATACTCTCGCTATCAGCCAGGATCACGTGATACAGCTAATATAAATGCTTATCTTAATTCAGTGTCAGAAGCTTATACCGCCCCGCAGCGCCCCGTGACGGCCCCGTCAGAGGATCCAATTAAGTTCCACGAAATGCCAATTGCTGTTGTACCAACAGACAGAGAGAGAAGAGAGTGAAAAGGTATGCTACGAATATGAATAATGAATACGAACTACACGGTACGCAATAAAAAGAAAAGCAACTCTGGGAAGAAATTAAGGATAAAGTATGAACGACCGTCCGCATCCGGGCCCCCCGCCGCACTAATACCTACCAAGTCCCGCACGACCAGCTCCCTATCCTCCTGCCCGAACACCCCAGAGTCAAGCCGCGCCGGCCGCCGCAACGACGCCGACGCCTCGCGCTCCAGCCGCCCCCGCGCCTGCGCCTGCCCCAACACCACCCCCAGCGCCTCCTCGTCCTCGGCAACGAGGCTCTCCGCCCCGCTGCACCCGCCGGAACCCACTCCGCGCGCACCGTGCTCACGGACTTGACGCGCGTGAGCACCGCGCGGCGCCACGCCTCATCCAGCACCGCGTCCGCGTCGTCGGCCGCGCCGAGCGTCTGGAGCTCCGAGTCGCTTGGGACATCTCTATCTCTCCTTCCTCTATCCTTCTTATTTACATCATTGCAATTGCTGCCAGCATTGGCAATCATGTCGATAGGGCTGAGCAGCCGCTCAGGCCAAACGCGACGGCGTGGTGCCCTCGAGCGCACTGTGGTTTGCCGTGCTGGGTGGCGTCTGGCGCTACCATCCGACTGCGCCAGAACAGCAGTCCCGACTCCCAACGGGGGAAATATAAGTGGTATTCCACACATTTCACTGGCTTTTTTTTTTTTTTTTTTTTTTTTTGTTTTAGGTGATGGTTGGAGGTTGATCTGCCAGGGCCGTCAATGTAGTCAATTTTAAACTCACTCTCCATGGCGGCAGTCGCCTCCTCATCTACAATGTGCGCAGGTCCTTGGACCGTCCGCTACGGTACTAAGATTTCTTTTTGGAGTCGATAGGCTGCTCCTACCTCGTTGCTACCACTTGGCAGATGTGCCCCTGGCCGAACGAAGTATGTCAGCCTTGATAACTCTGCGTACAGCGACAAGACTGCGTACCTTTGATTGCATGAGTAGGATAGGCGTTGGGCCGAGTCATCAACTCGTCGTATGAAATGACGCCTCCGGCAGACATGAACGTGTCGGCCGTTGTGGGTACCAACTGGGTGTCCCGGGCCAACACCGAGGGGGCCAGATGATAGAAGGATTATTGGGTAGAAGAGAGATACACATATTACCATTATATTACATGAACGGTCTCTATTAATCCCATGTCAAACATTCATCCGGAAGCGTTGTTTCCAGGATTGTTTTTCTTTTTTTTTTTTTTTTTTCTGGTGGTAATATCACGTGATGTATGGCCGCCGTCCATGTGCGAACAGCCGGGCGTCTCTGGAAATGCTAGCCTTGAGCCGACTGCTATAAGCGGGAGGCGGAAGTCGTGTTCGGCGCATTATCCTTCTCGATCTCGACAGACACGTATATTGTTGGGGTGGTCACCTGAGTGTGGTGGTGCTGCTCAAGCAAGTAGTGTGCCTGAGTATACCTGGATTAGTAATGGCACCACCATGTACCTGCCTGGGCTACTTTTACTTTGGCGGTCAACTGCGTATATCAGGTCGTATTACAGGCTTACTTGGCGCGCGTTGCAAAGGTGAAGTAAACACAAACCCTGATCAGAGCGTCACTCAGTCACATGCCTCTCTCGCTCGCTCGGCCTTCTCGCCAGTAAAATACCTTGGTTTGCTTGGAATCTTAATGTTTCATCACAGTTAGCTTTGCCGTCGAATGCGCCGACGATCTCAGGTCTTGGGCGCATCCGTTACCTTTTCCTTGTTAGCCGGTGCCGTCTCGCCCGTCGCTCCAGGCCTCGCCCTTTCTGACGTTCCATCCCACTTTTCGGCGACAAGTCCATCTGCCTAGTGTATATAAGGGACGTCCGCATCCAATGACGTTGAACGTCCAAAGCTTGCCTCTCACCGCCCGCCATGCCTTCCACATTCATTCACTTTGAGGCTCTCCGGGCTCGCGTCGCATCTCACCCTCACGCCCCCATCTTTAAGCTCCCCAAGCCAGGCGCGCTCGGCCGCGAGTGGGTAAATGTCTCGTATAAAGACTTCCAGGCGGATATTGAGCGCATGGCCAAATATTGGCTCGCAAAACTCGCCTCCCAAGGTCTTCCTCCCCGATCTGTCGTCGGCGTATGGCGAGTTAACTCCGTGTTTTTATACGAATTCTGCTTACTCTCTGCGCTCAGGGTTCGTGGTTTCACCTATTCCGATGTTATCACCATTTTCGCCATCAGTCGAGCCGGCTTTATTCCCCAAATGTTTGGTTTCGAGCTCCCCAACACCCGCATCGTCTACGAGCTCCTTGCCAAGGGTGCCGGCAAGGCTATCGTCCACGACCCCGCCAAGACCACGCTGCTTCGCGAGTCTGGCACCACACTCCCTTGCTATGTCGCCACGGACTACACCACCATTAGTGATGCCGATATTGCTGCCTTTCCCCTACCTGACCTTCCTCCCGCCAAGCCCGACGACTATCTGTTCATCTACCACAGTAGCGGCTCTGTTTCCGGTATGCCCAAGGTTGTCCCACAGACTAACCAGTGGCTGGAAACCGTCCAGCACAAGTCACGCGACGCTTTCTGTAGCGGCGACTTCGACACCCAGGACGTTTTTATCTGGACGTGCGTATCCATCACACCCCTAGTCTTCTCCGTTGACGCTCTCCAAGTGAATCCTTCTCCCATGCCTTGGAGATCTGTCGTAAGTGTTTCCTTTTACCCTCTTGCGCTACTATTCACCTTGTGTCGTAGTTTTGCAGCTCATCTTTCACCTTGCGGGGTGCCTTGTCCAGCCCACACGTATCGACTTCGATTCTCACGAACTCGCGACCCTGATTCGCGTTGCAGGTGTCAACCGCATCATCCAGTTCACGGGTGTCTTGCGAAGGCACCTGGACGACGCCCGTGGAGGTGTCGTCGAACCGGGCCTACTTGCCCTCCTCAAGCAGTCGCGACAGGTTACCTACGCAGGCATGCCACTCTCCCCCGAGCTCGAGGATTGGGCGGTTGCCCAGGGTATTCCCATGACGGTAACCAGCCCCTTTCATTCCACAGTGTATAGATTTACCTTGTACCCAGAACAACTTCGGCTGCACTGAATGCGGTACGCCCTTCCGCCTGAACTTCCCCGCCTTCCCCCTCTCACCCTTTCCCCAGGCGGGCTCCTCACTTCGGACATCGGAGACCGTCGTCTTCGCATGCTTCCCAATATCTCGTACAAAATGGTCCCCGTCGGCCCCACGTCCATCGACGGCGCCGAATACGGTCGTCTCCTCGAGCTGTGGATCCTCCCCGACTCGCCCGATCTCCCCATCGCCGCCCTGCGCACGCCCGACGGCGGCTGGCGCAGCGGCGACCTATTCGAGGAGCCCGAGCCCGGCAAGTATCTCTTCCGCGGCCGCGACGACGACTGGATCAAAAGCCAGTGGAGCGAGCGTCTCGATACCAAGTGAACGGTGTGATGTCGTTCTTGACCGGCTGATTGACTAACGTATGCGTTGCGCAGGGCTATCGAGGACAACGTATACACGACGTGCCCCGATATCGTCGCCAACTGCGTCGTCGTGGGCAACGGCCGCCCTTACCCCGCGCTCTTCGTCGAGCCCCGTGTGCCCGCCGCGACGCCCGCTGCCGAGTTGGAGCTGAAGCGGGAGATTATCAAACGCACGAGCGATTTCCACTCTCTGCGGTACGTGTATGCTTTTGCCGCCAGGTTCCCCTTTTGCAGGTGTTCATAGAATGTGCATTGTTGGCTGCTGCCCGCCAGGTATCTCCACGAGCGCATACAGGACGTGCGCATGATCAAAATCGTCCCCGCGAAAGCACTCCCGCGCACCGTCGTCAAGGGCAACATCAGGTTCGTTATCCATACAAAGCCCTCATGCCGCCCGCGCGTTTCTGACTTGCCGTCGGGTTCACGCGCCGCGCCGCACAGACGCCGCGCCGTCGAGCAGGACTTCGCAAGCGACCTGGAGGCGATGTACGCGTCCTTCCCCCAGGAAGAAGTCTATGCCGGCATCTGTATCTCGGAACCTCCGCCCAAAGGCAAGGACATGAGTACTAGTACTAGTAGTAATAGTGGGCGCGGTCCCGCCCAGACTCTGGTGGGGGCTGCTGCTGCGTGAGTATCGGACTTTCTCCGAATCTTCTTGATCTTAATCGTATTCGTCTTTCACCGTGCGTTCGAAAATTGGCGCTATTCCGAGCTGTTGGCAGTTATAATAAAAATACGTGACTAGTCATTGGTGCTGCGATCTTTGAGTGTTGAGTAATTAAGGTTCGACATAGGAGTTTGAGTGGATCAGCGAACTATTGTCGAGGCTGCACGCTGCGGACGTCCATGGATTTAATTGGGTGGACGTCTGATAGGGAGTTACGAATTTCTCCGTTGAACATCTTAATTGCTTACTGCGGTTGGTTGCATTCCACTCACTGCGTTTAGGCCCCGGATATTCGGGCCACGACGTCATGTATCGATATAGATAACAGGAACTCACCGCGTTTTGTGGGTTGGTAGTTGTAGTCCGAATATGCGCAAATAGCTGAGTTATTGCAGATGTTCGGGGGTACGCTGAGTTCAACGATGGTAGGTAAATTGTCGCCTAGGATGCGTTCAATTTGGATTAGTCTCTGGATGCACGAAGAAATATGAGTTTGATTGTCACTCCGATATATATATATATATATTATGGTATGAATACATGACCTCCTCATCCTATGGGCCACACACCTATTCAGATCCAAGTCACACCAAGCCTATACACGCAAACATTATACTCGCAACCCATTTACCTTAGTACACATAGACCCAGCCCTTTTCATCATGGCCAGAATGTGCTCAAGTTATTGAAAGCCCATTATATTAATTAGAGTACAAACCCCACCAATTCCCCGCATACATACATACGCGCAGCGTCATCATGTAATATAAATAAAACCAAATGTGTCCACAAGAGACCATTCCTCTACCTGCACCTGTACCACCGCTAGAGCTCATGCGGGAGAGCAACCCCTTCCCACCTGACCCATACGGCAAGCCCCCGCCGTCCCTGAAAATTGCCGCACTGCGCCGCGACTGGTGCAGGCTAACGGCCGATGCGCGTGAGGCATTCTGGAAGGAGCATCTTGCTGGAGAGGAATCCGAGACCGAGCCTGAGAGTGATTCTAGCCTAACCAACCCTTCTAAGCTCCTTCAGACGAAAATTGCCCACGCCGCCCCGGTGGAGGAAGACACCGTAAGACCGAAGCTCGTCCCTTCTAAGCCCACTAGCGTATCTGACCCGGGTCCGACATGGCATTGTCGAAGTCGTACGACTTCGACAATGCCATGTCGGACCCGGGCTCGCCCGGTACGTTGGGAGGCGAGGCTGTGGGTGGACGTGGTAAAGTGAATGCCGGAGAAGAAGGGAGACGGGGGGAATGAGAGGCGCGGACGCAAAGGGGGGAAAATAGTACTATGTCACCATTCTTAAAAGATCTCTCATATCCATGCCCTTGTATTATATCTTCTACAGCGACAGCACTTTTTTTCTTGCCCCAGAATATTTTTCCATTTGCAGCACCTTCTTTAAGAGCGCCTGCATTGTATTTAGAACATCTTTCTTTTTTTGTAATCTTACGGCGTGAGGCGACAAGCAGCATGCCGCGCGAAGGAATCCATGCCGCACACGCGTTGACCCAGTCTTGGGCCGTCGAACGTGACCCAAAGTTGTGCGTGCCACACGGCTCGCTCACAGAGGCAGGACTATCCTAAGGGATGATAGCCATATGTTGCCACTCACTCATAAAATCGCATACGGTGAGGTGTACGAAGGATATCATACTGTATAAAACGATACCTTAGGGATAGCATGGTCGGACGTGAGGAACGCTCTCCTCAAAATAAAATCTAAGCGTGGGGGCTTATACATATAACGATAGGAAACACAGTTTACCTTTGCCCAGCTTCATACAGGACAGCATCAGCGAATGCCTGTGTGCAAACCGATGGACGACGCACCTCAGCGCAATGCTCGTCTTCAACAGAGGGATCAGCTCGGTGTTCAGGCAGTGACGGAATGAGTATCATAATGTCAGCTGGGTGTAAGATTAAGTAAGGGACATGCACGAAGAGTGGCACGGGACGTCTGCCAACGCATTGACGCTGCGAACTCATCCGACGTCTCCACTGCCATTGCAGCAGTCTACAATACCGATCAGTCATACCATTACGACAAAGGAATTGTTCCACCCACATTGGTCGCACCCGTCTGGAGTTTTTTATTCAGACTGTCCTCGAACTTACCCTTGAGCTCCGCCACAGCACTGTCCATTATGCTCTCAAAGGCCTGAGATGGTGCAAGTTAGTGAGCATATCGCCTGTACAGAGACAAGAAATGACCTGAGTCTTGTAGACATGACTATGGTAGACAGCATCGTTCAACAGGATTCCACTCTTTCCAAAGCTCGACTTCGAAACTTAATATACCCGTTCTTGAGACTGGGAGCTACTAGTGAGATGATATAAATCGGTACTATAGCCCATGATGGCGCACGATGATTGCACCGTGGCAAACCAGATCAGCTACTTACCAGGAGATCGCAGGGGTCCTTGCGGGTTCTGACATTAAAAGCGCGTCGCGGTCCGACATACCGATTGGACCACCTGGTATTGAATCGCGCAGTAAGAAAATGAACGCTTCTAAAATTCCAATGAAGTCAAGTATAATATGCTGGTTTGACTCGAATTGGCCTTACGTCCTCAAAAGTCTAGTGAGAGAGCTCATCGCAGTGGCGAGAACGAACAAGCTGATAGCGATCGCCAACATGAGACTACGTATTTTGGTCTCAGCGGGTTTGTTTACTAGAACCCATAACGTGACTACGGCGCTTGGGGCAGGGCGGGTGCGCGGGGGCAGACGTGCAAAGCCACCAGGTAGTCGGCGCTGTTCACACACTGGCCTGGGCCAGGAATCCGCCAGGTCCGGGGGAAGGGCGTCGGTAGTCGGTGGCGGGCGGGGAAGGTGGGCAGAGAGGCGTGGGCGTACGGGGCGGGGTATGCTGGGGCGTAGTGGAGGGCGTCGTCGAGTGTGCGGGCCATCTGCGGGCAGAGTCAGCAGAAGCGTGGGAGGCCGGCACACGCACACCAGCGCCGAGGCTTGGCATCGCTCTCTCCGGCATCGAGGCGACGAGGTCGAGTGAGCGGTCGTCCTCGGTGGTGTGGCGCTGCTGGCGCGGAAAGTCGCTGGGCAGCGGCGGAAGGGCGGGTGCGTAGGATGTGGTCTGTGCGGGCGTCTGTCAGACGCAGATACGTACGGAGCCACGTGACGATCGACGCGCGCTTTTGGCCGAGAATACGTGGGAGCTGGCTTCGATGTTAGTTCCATGACAGGTCCGAAGTACGGACAGGTCCGAAGTACGCAGTGCCATACGGCGCCTCTCGCCGTCTTCCCCCTCTACCACCCACATTGAGCACTACTAACTATGAACAACGCTGAGGACAATGTCGAGGGCACTGTGACAGCACCGTAAGTCCACGATCACTGCTCTAGTGAGCCAACTGTTCACTCCACTCCGAAGTATTCCTGCAGGAATCAGATTGGCAGGAAAGACTCTTTCGTTTGCGCTACCTATTGCATACTGACTCTTGTTGATCGACAACAGACCTGAAATGCGATCACCTTCCCAATGTCGGACTGTTCTGCAAACGTCCTGGTAACTTCTACGTAAAACTCAGTGTCGATAAGGATATCCAGAAGACTGCGGTATCTGCGAGAGGCAATACTGCCTCGTGGAATGAGTCGTTCCATTTGTGCGTTTAATTCCAATGTTATTCTCTTCACACGACTTAAATCCATGCCCAGCAATGACTTTCATGGGTCTTCCGTATTAGGAATGGAAGTCTACGGGCACCGTATCTTTACACGTGATGACTACATAGGCGGTACGAAGGAACGGGTTGAGTTGCTGCTTGCAGAAGGAGGAACTGGAGGTCGGTCGTTTTCCCTCATTGATGGAATGCACGCGTAATCATCGACCATGGCAGCCATTGTTCGCAAACTGCAAAAATCAGATAAGGCAGGGACGATGCATGAGGTTCTGACTGTCATAGAGTTCACTCTCACGTCTTTCGCGACGTCCGATGAGGCCCAGAAGGCCGAGTTGAAGGAAGCCGTCAGCGGAACGAGAGTGGTCGATAATATGAACCCGCCGCCGTCCCTAATCACTTATGTTCGGAATGACACTTTGACCACCAATACTATCGATCCAATAGCGGCGGCTTGGGATCCCCTCCTGCGGAAGGTCCAGCTGTTAACCAATATTGTGGATAAGGTCTCAGAGGTATCGTTAGGTTGGTCGTCTCCCAGGTTATCTGATTGACACGGTGTGCTTTGATTCTAGGTCCATCCTTATGCGAAAATGGCATGGTCCATCCTGTCTCTTGCACATACGGTACATCTATGACATACACCAACCGGATAGATACAGCTGACATCTAGGGTTGACACTATTTAGACGATCATTGATCAGATGGACCGGGACGATAGCATTCATGGTCTGGCGAAAATTATTGCAGACACCTATGAGTTCGTCGACCAGACCGACCCGTTGAAGAAAATTGAATCTCACGAGTCAATTATCCTATCCTTGGCGCAGCAGACGTTAGACTGCAGCTACTTTATTCGCGCCTACGCAAAAAACAAGGGATTCTGTATGTTGAACCCACTGTCAGATGGCCATGGCTGAGGATCTTTGTTCAGGGAAAAGAACCGTGAAAAATCTAGGGTCGGATGTCGACAGCAAGGTCAAACAATACCGGGATAAGTTCAACAATCTCAGGTTGGCGTTACAGGAACAGGCCGTCATTCATACTGAAATCACTGCACTACGTGTTCTGGATGCCGTCGGCGACCTCTGTGAGTTTTCTGACTTTGGGTCTCTCCCGAGGCTAATACACCTGCAACTAGCCGTGGAAGCTCATCTTGATGACATGCCTTATGCCGCGGGAGCTGGATGCGATCCTCAAAAAGGCTGTTTGCCGGGTACTCGCGAGAAAGTTATTGAGGAGATCTGCGATTGGGCCAACCAGGATAGCGACGACACCCCCCGGATATTTTACTTGAACGATGTTGCAGGTGCCGGCAAATCTGCAATTGCTCACGAGGTTGCTCGACGATTTGGCGGGCTCAAACGTCTCGGATCGTCATACTGTTTTGATCGCGCTCATCAGGCAGATCGATCTCCCAACAATGTCTTTAGCACGATTGCTCGTGATCTGGCTGATCTGGACCTACAACGCAAAGCATCATTGGGGAAAGTGGTCGGAGAGCAGAGAGCCCTTCGGACCACACGCATACCTCATCAGCAGTTCCAGAAGTTCATTCTAGACACCGCCCATGGCCTAACGACTGTCGGACCAACGGTGATCGTCATTGATGCATTGGATGAGAGCGGAGACCGGGAATCTCGCCAGGGTCTCTTGTCTGTCCTTAGCAATGAAGCTGCAAAACTGCCATCCAATTTCCGTGTCCTTATCACGTCGCGTGCTGAAAAAGACATCCAGGACGCCCTTCTTAGGAGGCATGTGCTGTCCAGGTCCATAAAGGATATTGACCCTAACCCTGCCCATGACGTCTCTCGCTTTGTGAAAGATCAACTAGGCCACATTACGGCCCTTGAGCTTAAATGGCCCAACGATGCCTGGTGTCAATTATTAGTCGAGAAATCTGAAGGTCACTTTCAATGGGCGTCCACTGCTTGTCGATTTGTGAAAGGAGATGGGACGCAAGGTCTCGACCCTGCCGAGCAACTGGATACCCTTTTGGCCTCAATGTTACAGAACACGCACCTCAGTCGGTTGGATGGGTTATATCTCAACATACTAAAGGAAATATTCAGATTGGGAGATAACCCTGTTATCGTCCGTCGATTCCGATCGGTCATGGGCTGCATACTGGTAGTCAGAGAACCCCTGTCCATCTCTGCTCTCCGGAAGCTGTGTGATGAAACCGAACTGAGCAATGTGGTGGATTTGATAGTTGGGCCAATGGGATCTTTGTTGAGCGGTGTCGCACAGGAGTCTGACCCAATCCGTCTGCTGCACACATCATTTCGTGACTTTCTAACAGATGACGGCCGGAGTGGACCCTACTACATCGATACATCTTCACACAATGACCGCCTTGCGTTCTCATCCTTGCGCGTGATGGAGGATGAGCTTTGTTTCAACATTTGTCAGCTTGAAACTTCACATCTGCGCAACGACGATGTCGTCGACTTGGCGACAAGGACCAAGAAGTATATATCCCCACAACTTTCCTACTCTTGCCGTTTTTGGGCGGACCATGTTCACGCACCACCTTTACGCCGGGTATAGGTGCAAAGGTCAAGGAGTTCTTCGAGACTAAGCTACTCTACTGGCTGGAAGTTTTGAGTTTGATCAAGAAGGTACCCGATGCATCAGCAGCGCTATCGTCAATAATGGATTGGGGTCAAGTGAGTGCCCAAGTTGTTATGTGCTCCGATGTGAGACTAACGAACTTCAGGATAATGACATTACAGCTTTCGTAACGGATGCCCACAATTTTGTAGCTGCGTTTGGGAGTGTAATCTCTCAGAGTGCTCCCCATCTCTATTTGTCGGCACTCCCCTTCGCACCTGAAAGGTCGAAAATATGCGAGACTTACCTCCCACGATTTCCACGTCTACTCCGCATCGAGACCGGGAAAGCGACGACATGGCTACCTATTCAAACCGTTCTCTTAGGCCACGCCGACACCGTCATGTCGGTGGCGTTCTCGCACGACGGCAAGCGCATTGCCTCCGGGTCTCGTGACAACACGATCCGTGTGTGGAATGCAGACACCGGGGAGCTCATTTCAGCACCACTCAAAGGCCACACCCACACCGTCTCGTCGGTAGCGCTCTCGCATGACAGTAAGCGCATCGTGTCTGGGTCCTTTGACAAAACAATCCGTGTGTGGAATGCAGACACTGGGGAGCTCATTTCAGGTCCATTCGAAGGCCACACCCACTTCGTCTCGTCGGTGGCATTCTCGCACAACGGCAGGCGCATCGTCTCCGTGGCTGATGACAACACAATCCGTGTGTGGAATGCAGACACTGGGGCGATCATTTCAGCACCATTCGAAGGCCACCCCGACTGGGTCAGGTCGGTGGCGCTTTCGCAGGACGGCAAGCGCGTCGTCTCCGGGTTTCATGACAACACGATCCGTGTGTGGAATGCGGACATCGGGGAGCTCACTTTAGCACCACTCGAAGGCCACACCCAGACCGTCTCGTCGGTTGCGTTCTCGCGTGACAGCAAGCGCATCGTCTCTGGGTCCTAGGACAAGACAATCCGTGTGTGGAATGCAGACACTGGGGAGCTCATTTCAGGTCCATTCGAAGGCCACACCAAAGCCGTCTGTTCCGTGGCATTCTCGCACGACGACAAGCGCATTGTCTCTGGGTCCTCTGACAAGACGATCCGTGTGTGGAATGCAGACACCAGGGAGCTCATTTCAACACCTTTCACAGGTCCTCCTAGTCAGTAGCTGTTATCTTGATTAGTCGGAACATGATGAAATCTGCTAATATCCTTTGCACAGTTACGGGGCCAGGGTTTAGAAACGGCACACGGCTCGAAAATGGCTGGTTACTAAACTCGCCCTCAGAACTTTTATTCTGGATACCCCCCTGGTCACAAGTAGGTCTCTGGTGGCCGGCGAACACCGCTGTGATCGCGAAGGTGTCCACAAAGCTTGATTTCGGCCGCTTTGAGCATGGCAGGTTGTGGACGCGATGCAGAGAGGCCACATGATTTTGCCGGGGTAAACACTTATTGACACACAGATATGTTGCATCTCCTACTACCATAGTGATTGGACTTCCAGGTGGTTTTGAGAATATTCCTGTGTTTTATTAGCCACTCACATGGATTATTTTAAATATTGTACATGTAATAACCACCTGAAAGCCTGCCAAGGAGGTTTTCTCCAGACCTAAGGGGGTTGTTCCAAGTGAAGCACCCAATTTTAATTAGTGATTAATTAATTCATCATGTTGATCAACTTTGTGAATTGTGATAAGAGATACTCCGTATATGTTTAGACTTTGTGTGGGATTATGATTCAAACTTCGAGAGAAGCTGAATCGAATAGAGTTCGATTTGTTGAGAGAATCGCATGTACTATGGAAAGTGTATCTCACTATGAGAACTATTTCAGTCTGGAATCTCGAGACGGTGGGGAGGATAAATTTCTGTTATTGCTGCTAAACAATCACATTTGTTGGTAACTATTTAACTACTGGGAAGAGGCTCAGCGTCGACATGATGCTCACGGTTCGTAACACAGGAGTATAAGGGGGAAGTGGTGTGGAGTCGAGAGTGAACTCTCGAGTGAATACTACAAGAGATAATTAGGTAGTTGCTGTGTGTGAGGCGGTGATGTAGTGGAGCGTATGGGTGACAAATGAGGGAAATCATGGAGCTGCAGTCAAAGCCGCTCAGGGACGATCGAATACATGTCGTGTCTTGATTGGGATTGAATAGGTACCTAAGCGGGGATCTGCGCCTCGGGTCGGTCCCTCGATCGAGATTGATGTGATCGATGTATGTAATGTGATGACGACCGGCTTGGCATGCCCTGTACGCATGCGTGGCAATGTATTGGTATGGCGTCGTGTGTATGCGAGTCAGGGGGTTTGGGGATATCTTTATGTGTCTGAGTGTGGACGTGGGCATGGGTTTTGGGAAGCATGTGGTTCGGTTTCGTCAGCATGTCTTAGATATAGATCTGGGTGATGTCATTACTATCTTTACTCGATTATCACAACACTCCCCCTCAAACTCGACGCACTCCTAGCATCGCTAGGATGTTGAGATGTTTGCGAGGAGATAGTGGCTTCGTAAGAACGTCGGCGGGATTGTTGAGTGTCTTTACGTAGTGTAACTTAATATTTCCTGCGTCAATCTGTTCCTTTGTGTAGTGATAATGCACATCGATGTGTTTCATTCGGCTGCTATTGGCGTTGTTGGTTAAGAAAGCGATGGTGGATTGGTTATCAGTGAATATTGGGATAGGTGTGAAGTCGTGTTGAAAATCCTTCCCCAGTTTGATAAGCCATATCCCTTCCGCTGATGCAAAGACCCTGCTACCACTTCGGACTCCATGGTCAATCGACTGACGAGACCCTGTTTCTTCGATGCCCAGGATATGGGTGCACCGTTGAAAGTGAATACCCATCCCGTGGTTGACTTTCGGTCATTTTGATCGCCCGTGAAATCCGCATCTGTGTATCCGGCTAGATTGTGAGCATATCCCACAGCCCCTTCCCCTTCTCTGACGTACAGTATTCCATACTCTCTCATGTTCAACAGGTAACGCAATATCCTCTTGGCGGCTTCCCAGTGAGTGATGTTTGGCTTTGATGAATATTGTGCACACTTATTGACAGCATATGCGATGTCGGGTCAACTGGCAACGGCGCAGTAATTGAGGCTGCCTACGATGGATGCGTATGTGTAATCAATGATGTCGTTGGGGATGGTGGAGACTTGTAGTTTGATGTTGGGGTCCATTGGTGAGTTTACGGCGTGTCCGGATGTTATTTCGAATCGTTTTGACGCTGTATTAATGAATGCTGGCTGCGAGATGTGTATTGTGCCGCGTTCACGTTCCCTGACGATTTGTATCCCGAGTAGCCACATCAGATCTCCCAAGTCTTGGATATCAAAGCTCCCCCTGATTGCGGTGACCATCCCCTCCATAGCGGTTAATGTGTTCGACGCTAGGAGTCCATCGTCCACATACCATCCTACGATTTCGACTGTGTTTCCCTCTCCGAATTTGAAAAAGACTGTGTTATCCGCCTCCCCTGCTTTAAATCCTATCCTCTCCATCTCTTTTCTCAGAGTCCCGTGCCATACCCTTCCTGATTGCTTGAGGCCGTATATTCCTTTGTTGAGTTTACACACTAGATTTTCTTCCCCTGGCTTGGCGAAACCTTCCGGCTGTTGCATGTATACTGTGTCTTAGAGCTTTCTGTTGAGGTATGCTCCCTTCACATCTATGTGTCGTAGTTCCAGGTCGAACTTGCACGCGAGTGCTAGGATGAGTCTGATAGAGGTGAGTCTGATCGTAGGAGAATAGGTTTCTTGGAAGTCGATTCCTGGTACTTGTGAGTAGCCTTGAGTGACGAATCTGGATTTGAACTTATTGACCTCCCCCCTGTTGTCCCTCTTTACTCGAAATGTCCATCGGCTTCCTACGACGTTCGCCTCGACTGGTTTCTTGACTAGCTTCCACGTGTTGTACCCCATCAGTAGGTCGTACTCATCTTGGCATGCTTTCCTCCACCTCTCTGCATTCTCTGACTTCATTGCCTCTTTGTAGCTCGCTGGCTCATCCTCTGCTAACACCACGAATCCTGCCTCGGTCTCCTCAAGCTCTCTCCTCCCGTATGCCATCGCTGCTACCTCGGTGAGTAGTGCGGTGTGTCTCCTGCCTCTTCCATAGTTTGTGTTTGACGGGTTCATCCAGGGTCCCTTCAGGAATTCCTTCGGTGCTATGTCCTCACTTTCTCCCCTTCCTGTGTTCGCTTCTGACTCCTCCACTTGCTCTTCCGGTTCGGCTTCTGTGTCGAAACTCTCCACGCATAACTCCCCCTCTCCTACGTCTAGCCTCGCCTCTATCACCTCTCCCTCTCCCTCTTCATCAGCGTCCATTGTATTGTCGTACGTTAGGGGTGGAATCTCGTCGTCGTTATCGTCGGTTGGTGGGTTGGTCTTAGGTTGTGATGGATGGGAGAATGTGGGGAGCTTTCCGTCGACTACCCAGAGCTGTGGGGTTTCGTCTTCATCGGTGATGTGTAGCGTGGTACGTTCAATTTGTTTTAATTCGTCGAAAACTACATCCCGGGCCTTCATTAGTGTTTGGGTGCGTGGTATCCACACCTTGTACGCTTTTGAATCATCAAAATATCCGACGAAAATCCCCTCGATTGATTTGTAGTCGCCCTTCCTCCTGGTGTCCTTCGGTATCAATGTTCAACATTTGGAGCCGTATATGCGCAACCAGTCGAGTCTGGGCTTCATTTTCCATAAGGCCTCGTAAGGTGACATATCGATCTTGCTGTGTAGGATTCGGTTCTTCACGAAGTTCATTGTGTGTATACCGGATACCCAGAATCAACTCGTGAGGCCGGTGTCGTGCTGTAACGTGAGTGTGCCTTCCTGGAGTGTCCTGTTGTATCTTTCTGCGACTCCATTATGTTCAGGTGTGTGAGGAGTTGTTGTTTCATGAACGATTCCAAGCTCACTGCACAGATCCTTGAACTCTCCCCCCATGTATTCCCCCCCATTATCCGTTCTGTTTCTCTTCACATCGACTCCCCTCTGCTTCTTCAGCCACGCCAGGTATTCCTTGAATGAATCGGTAACTGTTCTGCATTCCTTGTTCTTCAGGAAATCTACTTTGATATATCTTGTGGTGTGATCAATCCAGATGACGAAATATTTGAAACCGCCGATTGAGGTTTCGAAGGGGCCGCATAGATCTGAGGAAATGATGTCACCGATCGATTCTGGAAGGTTTTCGATGTTTTTGAATGGTAAGCGGGTCTGTTTACCGAAAGGACAATCGGTGCAAGGACTCAGCTCCTGTCCTGCACTCAGTTCTGGTAACCCAACCCCGGTCTGTCGCTTTGACATCTTCTCGATTATTGAGGTTCTGGTATGTGCCAGTCTTTGATGCCATAGCAACATCGGGTTGTGTTCCTTCGAATAAACGGCAGCTTCTGGCTCCGGTTTCGTGGACGGCTGTGCTACGTAGGCATAGAGATCATTTATTCTTGTACCTTTAGCGATCGTCTCGTCGCCTAGCAGTAGTGATGTGTCGGATTTACTGAATATAACATCCACATTGGCGTTTGTCATCCTTGCGACCGATAATAGATTTGCATTGAGTTTTGGAATGTATATGATGTTCTTTAGAGTCAATGCGAGTGGGGATAACTGTGCATGTGAGTCATTCTGTATCGTGATGTGGATTGTGCCACGTTGATCCGCATTGAATGAGTCCCCACTGGGCGTTTCTATTGAGACAGGAGGTGTGGGGTGTATCTCTTCGAACAGCTCGAGGGTTCCGCATAGGTGACTAGACGCCCCAGAATCGATCAACCAGATATGGATGTTGTCAGGGGACACCCTGTTTTCCATTTCCAGTTCCGACACCACACCCAGTTCCGACTCCATTTCCGACTCCGGTTCCGGTTCCGATTCCATCTCCGCCTCCGCTTTCGGAAACGATTCCGCTGCTGGGAGAACTTCCACCAGTTCCGTTCGCCTTGCCAGTTCCACTCCAATTTCCGACTTCCACCCCCGGAACAGTGTCGGAAATCAAGCGACTCGCATAATAGGTGGCATCAAGGGTCGATCAAGGGTCAGGGGGATGCAGGGTTGATGGCGGGTGCCAAGTGTTGTCCCTGGCTGCGCAGCGTAGTATAATACGGGCTCGCTGACATTGGGGGTCCTTAGACTTTTCTCTTTGGATTTCCCCTTGTCGGGTGAGAATCCCCTCTCTTGTATACTCCGTTCATTTATACATACTTTGTATTTCCCCTTGTCAGTTGTGTGGTAGTGTGATCTCCACAACTAGCCAGGGTTGCCCTTACAGCAGAAAAGTCTCTCCCCTAGAGGACTGGCGGTCGTACTGCGCGTTGCATTCGCCATAGGTGCGTTCAGAATCGGAGACAGCGACTCGGAGATCGCAACCTCTTCCGCACACACAGCGTACGACAGCCCCTCTTCTTACGTCGAGCTCCCAACCCTGGAAATCCCGTCCCATATTTCTCCTTCCAACATGGATCCGGACGATCGTCTTCGGAATATGGAGGAGGAATTGACGCGGAACCGGATGAATACCGACACGATTGAAACAGCCTTACAAGCGATTTTGGCTAAGTTAGATATTCCACAAAGTGGTGGAAATGAAATGCTGGATGATCCGGATTTCGGAAAAGCGGAACTAGTGGAAGAGAGAAAGTCCGCGAAGTTAGCAAAGGTCAAACCCACAACTCCGGCGGACTTTGACGGAGATCGGGAGAAGGGACGCGCATTCTTCAACACATGCAGCATCTACTTCGCAATTGTCGGAGACCTCTTTCCGAACGACCAGGCTCGGATTCACTGGACATTGTCCTTTTTCAAATCGGACCGCGCAGCCCGTTTTGCAAACACGGTGATCTGACATGAAGCAAAGGGCAAGGGGAACTACTTCCGGGACTGGGACGCCTTTGAGAAAACATTTTCCAACCAGTTCTGCCCAAAAAACGAGCAGCTCACAGCCCTTACGAAGCTCGAGGGGACCAGCTGGTACCAGGCCAAGGATCCGGTCGATGACTACATCGATCGCTTCCAGGAGCTCATCGACCTTGCGGAATATGACGATGACAAGACGATCGTCATCAAATTCCGACGAGGACTTGATCCAACACTCCAGAACCAAGTTGCGCTGCTTGGGGATGGAGCTCCGGATTTTGATGACCCGAAAGGGTGGTACCAAGCTGCGCAGAAGGTGTCTCGGAACAGGGAGGCAAATGAGGCCTTCGTGGAGACGAGCCGGAACATGACACGCAGTTCCACTCGTCCTACTCCACCTGTGCCAAAACCCGGAAGCGCATTCATTCCCACACGGAAAATATTTCCGATGCTTGCTCCGCCTGCTCCTATTAGGAACCATAGCCCTCCTCCCTCGAAGAGTGGCCCTGCCCCGATGGATGTTGACCGCATGCGCGGAAAAGGCCATGGAACTATCACCTGCTTCCGCTGTCGACAACCAGGCCACTATGCTCGCGAGTGCCCCCAAGCCTTTGATATCCGGCTTATGACCACAGAGGAGAAACTCGAGATCCTTCCAGAGTTCCTCGCACTTGCGGACATAAGCGGAGTGCCCACTGCGGAAGGAATTTCCGAAAATGCGGAACATGGTCCACCGGAAGCGGAAGATGTGTCGGATTTTGTGACACGCAGCGGGTGAGATGTGTGCCCCTGCTGCCTGTACATAACCGGTTTGCCTGTCTTGAAGTAGAGAATGAAAAGCCCCCACTCCCCTCACTTCGTACAGACCCACCGGATAAAGTCACACAAAAACCAAATCCGACACCCCATCCATCCCGCATCCGCCCTTGGGAGAGACGCCTTCCGAAGCGCTATGTTGTTGCTGCCACCCCTGGCCCCAAGTCACTAGTCATTAAGGTGGAGATCCAGACGACAGATACGGCAGAAGTCAAATCCGGACCCGCCCTTGTTGATTGTGGGGCCACTGGTCAGTTTATGGACTGGGACTATGTGGAACGGAACCGACTGACCACGCGGAAGTTGCAACGTGCAATCCCGGTGTTCAATGTGGATGGAAGCCCCAATGAGGCAGGGTCCATCACGGAGATAGTAGACACAATTCTCCGCTACGATGGACACTCAGAACGCACTTCCTTTGCAGTCACCAGCCTGGGGAAGCAGGACATCATCCTCGGGTTTACCTGGCTTCAGGAGCACAACCCGGAGATCAATTGGCAGACTCAGAAGGTACTGATGAGTCGGTGTGCCGGTCGGAAGTGCGGAAGGAGCGCCAGGAGCAGCGGAAGACCGAACGGCTCATACAGACATGTCGTTCTGGCCCCCATCCACTGCTTGCAGAAGAAGACTCGGAAGCGGAATTTGAACCGGATCCCACTTCCGATTCCGATTCCGATTCCGACTCCGACGTCATCCGACTCGGCCCGGAAGACATTCTGGCGGAAGGGGAGCGCTTGCTGTACGTAAACCTTCCGCCGGAAGCGGAACACATCCGCGCCACCGGAAATATTTCGCAACGCCTTGCTGAAGCCTCCAAGAGGCATGATAGAGTAGAGGCGGAAATTCCGGAGTACCTGCGAGAGTTCGAGGATGTCTTTTCCAAGGAGTCGTTTGATACCCTGCCTCCACGGAAGCTGTGGGACCACGCCATCGAGTTGGAGCCTGGGTCAAAGCCCACCAACTGCAAGGTCTACCCGCTGTCACCCAAGGAGCAGGTAGAGCTCGATGCATTCCTTGCGGAAAACCTCCGTACAGGGAGGATCCGCCCCTCCAAGTCACCCATGGCATCTCCGGTGTTCTTCATCAAGAAGAAGGATGGCTCGCTCAGACTTGTGCAGGACTACCGGGCCTTGAATGCGATCACGATCAAGAACCGGTACCCCATTCCACTCATTTCCAAACTGATCACACAACTCCGCGGGGCGAAGTACTTCACTAAGCTGGATGTCCGCTGGGGCTTCAACAATGTCCGGATCTGGGAGGGAGACGAGTGGAAGGCCGCATTCCGCACCAATCGAGGACTCTTTGAGCCACAGGTCATGTTCTTTGGCCTCACCAACAGTCCCGCCACGTTCCAGACGATGATGAATGTCATTTTCCGTGACATGATAGCAGAAGGGGTTGTCTGCGTCTACCTCGATGACATCCTCATTTTCACGAAAACAATGTCCGAACATCGGGAAGTCGTGCGGAGAGTGCTGGAACGGCTCCGGGAGTACAACCTGTGTCTCAAGCCGGAAAAGTGCGAATTTGAGCGGACGCGGATAGAGTATCTTGGCGTGATTGTGTCGGAAGGAAAGGTGGAAATGGACCCAGTCAAGGTTTCCGGTGTATCGGATTGGCCCGTGCCGCGAAACAAGAAGGAGGTCCAGTCCTTCATTGGGTTTGTCAATTTCTACCGGCGGTTCATCAAGGACTTCTCCTGCCACGCCCGTGCCCTCTTCGACCTCACCAAGAAGGAGGTTGGATGGCGGTGGGGAGAGCCGGAACAGACTTCCTTTGACAAACTCAAGGAGCTGATCACTTCCACCCCGGTCCTGATTTTTCCCGACGACTCTCGCCCTTATCGAGTTGATTCTCTAAGAGCCTTAGTCCGGTCGAGCGGAACTATGAGATCCATGACAAGGAGATGCTGGCAATCATCCGAGCGCTGGAGGAGTGGCGACACTTCCTCGAGGGTGCTCTATGCCCATTTGAGATCTGGACAGACCACAAGAACCTCGAGTATTTCCGCACGTCTAAGAAGTTGAACCGATGACAAGCACGGTGGTCCCTACACCTGTCCCGGTTTGACTTCATGCTCCACCACCTCCCCGGCCGCACCATGGGCAAGCCCGATGCCCTATCCCGCCGCGCGGATCATGGAAGCGGAAGTGGAGACCGCCGTCGAATCGTGTCCCAGCACCATGACACACGGGTCGCTGGGCATGCTGGAAGGTGGAAGACACTGGAGTTAGTGGCTCGGAATGACTGGTGGCCTCAGATGTCCTGCTACATCGGACAGTACGTGAAGACGTGTGACCTTTGTCTCCGAACCAAAGCGCAACGACATCCGCCCGTCGGAGAACTTGTTCCGCTCCCGATTCCCGAATCCCGCTGGGACACCATCAGTGTCGACTTCATCGTTGAACTCCCAGAGTCTCATGGCTACGACGCGATCATGAACGTCGTGGATTCGGTAAGCAAGGTGTCCCACTTCATTCCGACGCACACGACGATCACAGCCCTCGGAGCGGCCCGCCTGTTCCTTGCACATGTCTGGAAGTTGCATGGGCTCCCGAAGCAAGTTGTTTCCGACCAAGGTCCGCATTTTGTCGCGGAACTGACTCGGGAGCTCTACCGCCTGCTCGGCATAAAGCTGGCTACCACCACAGCGTACCATCCGCAGGGTGACGGACAGACGGAACGGGTCAATCAGGAGTTGGAGCAATATCTCCGCCTCTTTGTCAATGAGAGGCAGGATGACTGGGATGAGTTACTTCCGCTGGCGGAATTCCAATACAACAACCATGTCCATTCCGCCACGCAACAGACTCCCTTCATGCTTGACTCCGGATGACACCCGCGGATGGGCTTTGAACCACGCCAGGCTGACTCCCGACTCAAGACGGTCAATGAGTTCCGAGACCGCATGGACTCCACCCTTTCGGAAGCCAAGTCGGCCCTTGCGAAGGCCAAGGATGACATGGCAAGGTGCTACAACCGACGCCGGGTTCCTGCCCCGGAGTACCAAGTTGGAGACAAGGTGTACCTAGATGCAAGTGACATCCACACCACACGCCCTTTGCAGAAGCTTGCCCACCGCTACCTTGGGCCCTTCACAGTGACGCGGAGGGTGGGACGGAATGCATACCGCCTCCGACTTCCGATGTCCATGTCCCGCCTCCACCCCGTCTTCAACGTGGTGAAGTTACTCCCTATGCTTGAGGATCCAATTCCAGGTCGGAAGGCTCATCCGCCACCTCCGCCAGGAATTGTAGATGGGGAAGAGCACTATGTGGTGGAACGGATCCTGGACAGCCGGTTTGTGCGAGGACGACTCCAATTCCTCGTGAAATGGGAAGGGTATGGGTATGAGGAGAATTTGTGGGTCCCGGAGCAAGATGTTTCCGCTCCAGGCAAACTCCGTGAGTTCTATAGGACGCATCCCAGTGCCCCTCGCCGAATCCGCTCGCTGGCATTTCAATCCCTCGTGTCCCGTGCTTCAAGGGCGCAGCACGCTAGAGGGGGGGTGATGTCAGGGGACACCCTGTTTTCCATTTCCAGTTCCGACACCACACCCAGTTCCGACTCCATTTCCGACTCCGGTTCCGGTTCCGATTCCATCTCCGCCTCCGCTTTCGGAAACGATTCCGCTGCTGGGAGAACTTCCACCAGTTCCGTTCGCCTTGCCAGTTCCACTCCAATTTCCAACTTCCACCCCTGGAACAGTGTCGGAAATCAAGCGACTCGCATAATAGGTGGCATCAAGGGTCGATCAAGGGTCAGGGGGATGCAGGGTTGATGGCGGGTGCCAAGTGTTGTCCCTGGCTGCGCAGCGTAGTATAATACGGGCTCGCTGACATTGGGGGTCCTTAGACTTTTCTCTTTGGATTTCCCCTTGTCGGGTGAGAATCCCCTCTCTTGTATACTCCGTTCATTTATACATACTTTGTATTTCCCCTTGTCAGTTGTGTGGTAGTGTGATCTCCACAACTAGCCAGGGTTGCCCTTACAGATGTTATCTTGTATTGCTGATAGGGCTGTCGAGTTAGCTGTCAACGTGATGCTATTTGAATCAAATTGTTTCTCAATGATTTGTGCCAGCATAATGATGTTTTTCTTTGGTATATTGGCGAATCGAGCTATGTCGGGATTTGCCGACTGATGATGCTGTGGGGGTGGGGCTGCCCTGATGATGTCATTTCGATCGTTGCCGGTGAGACATCCTCCCTGAGCGCTGTTTCCTCCCTGAGCGCCGCCTCCTCCCTGCACACCTCCTCCTCACTGCGCGCCGCTTCCTCCTTGTACACCGTACGCTCGTTTCCACGGCTCATGACCCGCCAGTCCCCCACCAGGTGCGTAACATCTCGCTGCAGAGTGGTTCGGCTTACCGCAGTTGTTACAGAAGAACGCTGGCGTTCCATTGTTGGCTTGTTGTGGAATTCGGTTTGGGTAGGAATAGGTGAGATTATTGTTCATTCTTGGTGTCGGGTTATTGAATCGTTTTTGCATCCTGCCCTGTGCTATGAACGCCGTAGCCGCTTGTGTCGACATCTCCACCGCGTTGAGATCTGCCTCATGCGCCTCCAATCTCTCCTCGATCTCGTCCGGCACCCTCGTGATCATCCTTATGGTCTGCGCTATAGGTCTCCATGACTCGGGGACGTTCCTAAGTACGGTAGCCGCGTGAGTGGAATCTGCGATTACTTCACCCATTTTGGCAAGCTGATTCCTGAATTCCTTCATCATGGTGAGGTACGCCGAGACCCACTGCCCCTCGATCATATGGTAGTTTTCGTATTTTGTCCTGATTATACTGATTTTGCTAGAGTCGGTGGATTCGAACTTCCTAGTCAGTATATTCCATGCTTCTGTGCATTGGTCTGTTGTGTCGATTGCGGTCTGTAGTTTGGGGGAAATACATAAGAGGATCTGACTGTAAGCGGCATTATTTCTATCGTCCCATTCATCCTGAAGCTGGGTTAGAGCTGTGCTGCCATCCATGTTAATTCCGGCGACGACGGTGATCTGTTGGTTAGCTGTGACGGGGTAGGGACCCACACCGGTGATCGTTTTGAAGATCCCTCTGTCCCTCATCAACCCTAACAGTTCCCTCTTCCACGACATCCAGTTTTCTTTGTCCAGTTTGTGTTTGATGTCGCGAAATTTGTGTATATCGTGTTTCGGGTGTACTGTGGTTTGAGCCATGGTGAGTGTCGTGAGACTCTTAATCTGATAAGAGATACTCCCTATATGTTTAGACTTTGTGTGGGATTATGATTCAAACTTCGAGAGAAGCTGAATCGAATAGAGTTCGATTTGTTGAGAGAATTGTGTGTACTATGGAAAGTGTATCTGACTATGAGAACTATTTCAGTCTGGAATCTCGAGACGGTGGGGAGGATAAATTTCTGTTATTGCTGCTAAACAATTGTTACGACTGTTCATTTCCGACTTCTGACCCTCAGTTCCGCAATACCTTCCGCCCCTCTGATATTTCCGCAACACCTTCCGCCCCTCCGATATTTCCGACATTCCGCCCCTTGTACATTTCCCTTGTTCTTTCGACTCTATTACTCGGACCCACCGGACCCACCTCACCGTTCATCAAGATCATACATCCAGCCCTCCTTGTGTTTCGTTGTCAGATATGTTTTCCCGACCCCTTGTTCTTTGCCATTGTTCTACCTTACCCTGAACCCCCCTTGTGGTCCCATTGTTCCCAATTAGTTAGTTCCCACGCATTGTCTACTCGACTTCCGCTTCCCCCGGAATTTGCTTAGTACTACCCCATTACCTGTTGTCTCAGCTCTTTGTATAAAAGCCTGTCATGTATGTCTGTTATTCTGCAACCAGATAATCGCCTTCGATACTTGATTTCCTTCGCTCCATCTCCTGTTCTTAGTACAGCGAGTCTAGCAAGATCTCAGTCTCTCTCCACCTTCCGTCTTCCACCTTCCGCCTCAGTTCGGACTCAAGTTCCGACCAACCTTTGGTTCAGTACTTTCTGACTTCCGACTCAGTTCCGAAATACTTAGGACGATAGTTCATTGGGGGTGCAACCTATAAGTTGAAGCCGCTGTCCTTTCCAGTTCCGACTTAGTGGAAATCTTGATACATAACAGTATTATCTGATTCCCACCCAATAACTATCGCTATGCCTCCTTGTACCACAGCTACTTCAGCTCGAACAGGAGCTGTCAAAGCTCTCTCTTATTTTGGCAGTCTTAGATCCGCAGCACGAAGGCACGTGGAACCCTCCGGTAGCTCTTGTGCCGACGATGAGCTCTCCGATGCTATTCCGCAATGATTCGAAGAGGTTCCCGAGGCTAATCCCGACGACAATCCCGACTATGACGGAAACTCGACGAGTAGCAGCGGCGAACAAACAGCAGCATCATTCCGACGCCCAGCTCCACCACCACCAGGACCACCTCCAGGCGGCCCTCATGGCAGCCCACCTGGCGGTCCCCCAGGCGGTCCTCCACCTCCAGTTCCACCTCAGATTCCCACCAACCCAGTTCCGCCCGCCCCAGTTCCGCCCGCCCCAGTTCCGCCCGCCCCAGTTCCAGATCTTGCACAAGCCATCGCCATGCTAGCCGGACAACTTCAGCGCCCAGCCCAAGCACCACCACGCCCCAAGACAAAGGTCCGCGAACCATATCAGTTCAACGGTTCCGACCCCAAGAAGCTCCAGCCATTTATGGTCCAGCTTCAACTCAACTTCCGTGATTGTCCCGACGCCTTTCCCGACGACGAATGAAAGGTCAATTACGCCCTTTCCTATCTCCGAGGCACAGCTCTCGACTACTTCGAACCCGCCCTCATGGATCCATTCGCTCTCGTCAACTGGGCTGACGATTACCACAACTTCGTTTCTGAACTCCGCAGCAACTTTGGACCATTTGACATGGAAGCCGATGCGGAAAATGAACTCATAAGCTTCGTATGAAAGACACTCATAAGATAGCTAAATATATCGTCACATTCCAGCAGCTCGCTCCTCGAGTCCAATGGGGAGAAGCCGCACTCCGACGCCAGTTTTACATGGGCTTGCCATCCCGGATCAAGGATGAAATTGCCCGCGTCGGAAAACCTGCCACCCTTACCGACCTTTGCAACCTTGCCCAATCCATCGATTTGCGCTACTGAGAAAGACATTCCGAGATTGCTCGCGAAACTTCCGCCCAGAGCAAGAACGACAAGTCTTCCGACAAGAAGTCTGACAAAGACAAGAAGAAGACTAATTCCGGAAACAACAACTCCGGAAACAACAACAACAACAGCAGTTCTGGATCCAACTCCGGCAACCGGAACAACAACTCCACCCCTCGCAACAACCAGGCCTCTGGTTCCAACACCAATGCCCGGAAGAGTACTCCGGACCTTTCCGACAAACTTGGGAAGGACAGAAAACTAACCCCTGTAGAACACCAGCGTCGCATGGACAACAACCTTTGCCTTTTCTGCGGCAAAGGCGGTCATGTCGCTCACGATTGCACCCGAGCTTCCGCTTCCGCTGCAAAGGCCAAAGGCCATGCAGCGAAGACAGAAGAGAAATCCGAAGCGGCCCCCGCTACAGATGCAAAAAAATAGTCAGCAGTCCTCTGGCCTCTGCACGAGCTGAGGGCTGTGTTGACCCCATTCGTGTGACAAACGAGGTTAAACTCAACGCATCCGCTCTTTCGTCCTCCGACTCCCTCTCTGTTCCGCTCACTTCCGACACCATTTCCACACCTCCATTCACGGCATTGATCGACTCCGGTTCGACTCATTGTTTTCTCGATTCCGACTTTGTTTTGAAACATAAACTTCTGACCCGCAACATTCCGACAATTCCGCTCCATCTTTTCGACGGGTCGTCTAACACGGCAATTTCCCAAGTCGTGGACCTGTCTATCCGTTTCGCTACTGGGGACAACCATAAAGTTACGTTTTACGTTACTCCGCTAGATGCTAGCTGTTCCGTTGTACTAGGACACAATTGGCTCACCCGATATAATCTGTCGATTAACTGGGCATTGGGTCAAATACAGTTCTGTACCCCGGATCAACTTCCGTCTATTCCGACATCGTCCGCAAAGATGGCTCAGGCCTCTTCTGCAACTCCGCTTGTGGATTCAGTTCCGCACTCTGGTCCCGCTTTAGCACCTCCGCCCCTCAAAGCTCCTCGAATTGCGCTCGTTTCCACCACCACTTTCCGAGTATTGCAACGACAAGAAGATACGACCGTTTTCCAGCTTCACCTTTCCGACTCGGCTTCAGTCAAGGCTCGTTCCGCCTCGAATTCCGCTCCGGTCGACATGAGCTCAGTTCTGGAAGAATATCATGACTTCCCGGACGTGTTCAATAAGGCCAAACCCGACAAACCTGCTGAACATCAACCTTACAATCTGAAGATAGATTTTGATCCATTCTATTGATTTTACAGAGAAGTTATACAGAGAGAAATATCAAAGTTACCTGACGAATTTGGAGACGTGGGGCGACCATGTGCAAGGCCGGCATATACTCGCCCAGTTGCAGAAGCGTCTGCATGATAAAGCCAGGTACGCATACAATGCAGTCTCAGGTCAAACCTCTAACAGCAATCTGTTATTCTTTGTAGGACACTCTCTGGGGCGGGAGACTTGCAGACAACTCTCCCTGCCGTCCGGAAGCTTCCACATGACATTTTCGATGCCACCATGCGAGAGGCCACTGCTGGAGGGGAGGAAGAGATGCTGGAATAAGAGTTTATACAAGTTTTCAAGTTTACTAATGAAAAAAAAATTATATTTCATTTTCAATATATTCATACTACCGTGACGTCAGTGATCTCCTGCCAGTTCTTCAGTGACATGCACTGGGACTAGCAAACCAAGGATAGGAACCACCAAGGGTTCCTAGTACTCCATATCCTCTCACATACAACTCCATAGCACTTTACAGTGCTATGGAGCAGCTCCCTGCGGGCGCTACGGAGCTGCCCGCCAAGGAGCTATGGCGCTATACGGCGCTATGGCACGGTACTGAACCGTCGCAGGGAGCTATGGGGCGCAACATAATTGGCACGAGTCTACCGTGCTATCCCTGGTATGTAGCCTATATAATACTACACGCAATTCGTTTTTTTTGCTGATGTAGCGCGCCTGTCCCTCATCGTGATAAGGATTGTTTTGCTCACTGGGTATATACCCAGCAGAACTACTTGATAGTATTCATAAACATTAAATCATGAGCTAGTACGATACCAATACCTTTTCATGTCTTTAAGCCACGGTGCACCATTCCCGAGGGCGGACCGAAGAGCGTACGGCTCTATAAGTTCGATGAAATACGGTGCTGGGCCTAGGATAGGAGGCTTGGGTATGCGAGTGTGCTCCGCCATGGGGATGGGTGTGGACGGTGCTCGTTCTTAGAACGTACGAGCCTATACTCCCACTACTATATACTCTCACCATCTGCCAGGATCACGTGATACAGCTAATATAAATGCCAGCGTGCTTATGTTAATTCAGTGTCAGAAGCTTAGAGTGAGCGTACCGCCCCTCAGCGCTCCGTCAGAGGATCCAATTAAGTTCCATGAAATGCCAATTTGTACCAACAGACAGAGAGAGAAGAGAGTGAAAAGGTATACTACAAATATGAATAATGAATACGAACTACACGGTACACAATAAAAAGAAAAGCAACTCTGGGAAGAAAGGATAAAGTATGAACGATCAACGCCCGTCCGCATCCGGGCCTGCCACCACACTAAACCCTACCAACGTCCACCCTGCCGCACGACCAGCTCCCTATCCTCCTCCCCCAACACCCCAGAGTCAGGCTGCGCCGGCTGCCGCAACGACACCGACACCTCGCGCTCCAGCTGCCCCCGCGCCTGCGCCTGCCCCAACACCACCCCCAGCGCCTCCTCCCCTCAGCAACGAGGCTCTCCTGCCCCGCTGCACCTGGCGGAACCCGCTCCGCGCGCACCGTGCTCACAGACTTGACGCACCCCCCGCGGCGCCACGCCTCATCCAGCACCACGTCCGCGTCGTCGCCTGCGCCGAGCGTCTGGAGCTCCGAGTCGCTTGGGACATCTCTCTATCTGCCCTTCCTCTATCCTTCTTATTTACATAATTGCAATTGCTGCCAGCATTGGCAATCATGTCGATAGGGCTGAGCAGCCGCTCAGGCCGAACGCGACGGTGTGGTGCCCTCGAGCACATTGTGGTTTGCCATGCTGGATGGCGTCTGGCGCTACCATCCGACTGCGCCAGAACAGCAGTACCGGCGGGGGAAATATAAGTGGTATTCCACACACTTCGCCGTCGTGGTTTTTTTTGTTTTAGGTGATGGTTGGAGGTTGATCTGCCAGGGAACTCTCCATGACTGCCACCATGTACTCACTGGTATGCGGCATACCAGTGAGTACATGGCGGCAGTCGCCTCCTCATCTACAATCTGCGCAGGTCCTTGGACCGTCTGATATGGTACCAAGATTTCTTTTTGGAGTCGATAGGCTGTTCCTACCTCGTTGCTACCACTTGGAAGGTGTGCCGCTGGCCGAAGTATGTCAGCCTTGATCTCTCTGAGTACAGCGACAAGACTGCGTACCTTTGATTGCATGAGTAGGATAGGCATTGGGCCGAGTCGTCAACTCGTCGTATGAAATAACTCCTCCGGCAGACATGAACGTGTCGGCCGTTGTGGGTACCAACTGGGTGTCCCGGGCCAACACCGAGGGGGCCAGATGATAGAAGGATTATTGGGTAGAAGACAGATACACTTATTACCATTATATTACATGAACGGTCTCTAGTCATCCCATGTCAAACATATTCATATCATTCATCATCGGAAGAGTTGTTTCCAGGGTTTTTTTTTTGTTCCTGGGGGTAATATCACGTGATGCATGGCCGCCGTCCATGTGTGAACAACCGGGCGTCTCTGGAGATGCTAGCCTTGAGCCGACTGCTATAAGCGGGAGGCGGAAGTCGTGTTCGGAGCATTGTCCTTCTCGATCTCGACAGACACGTATATTGTTGGGGTGAGGGTCACCTGAGTTTGGGGGTGCTACTCAAGCAGGTAGTGTGCCTGAGTATACCTGGATTAGTAATGGCACCACCATGTACCTGATTCATTGTCCCTCCTCTAGAGTATGAGGTGAAGGAGGAGAAGGATGCTCGAGAGGTGGAGGTGAAGGAGCGGGGGGTGAAGGGTAAGGCAAAAGGCAAGGCAAAGGATAAGTGTTTGGCAGCAGGTCACTCCTCGATCTCATCGAAGGGTATTCTTGGTAAGTCCCTTCTATTATCCTCGTTATGTCTTCGGCTGATTTTCAGATACCCTCGAAGGCACCCGAACATCTATGCTGGCTGCCGAGGAGAGGGTGGAGTAGCTGGTGGAGAGGTCGGAGGATCTGATGAGGTTATTGGTGAAACTGAACGCATTGAATGGGACTGTCTTAGAACTAGAGGGAGTCCAGGCAACGATTAGGAAATTAATAAAGTAGAGTAGAGTGCTTTTATTGTGAACATAGAAGTGTTTCTTGGAGCTCTAGATGGAGCCTTAAGTCCTAGGTTCCTTTGGAGACTTTGGGTGAAATTTGGCAAGTTCCGGCTTCCTTCAGCGAATATGAGTGAAGAGGACCAAAGGGATCACCAAGTCTTCTGAATGCAGGTTTGTGAGGATTTTGTCAATGCCTAAGCACCATCCCCCCTTTATGGTACAGGTGACCCCAACGGGTCGATGCGTCAGGTTTCATGCGTAGTCGCATGAGTGAGGGTGGTTCAGAATGTGGTCAGGCGCTGTTGGAAAGTCATATGGAGGAGTCATAGGAGTGTTTTCTTAAAGAGTTTTTGGACAAAACAAAGAATGGTTCGCTATCCATGTCAAACGTCTGTTCGTAGCCAGAAAGATTCGGGATAGGAGTCAGCGAAAAAGTGACACCCAGTGGAAGGACCGAGATGTAATATAGTGGTCCAATCGCCATGTTCGGGACATAACCCAAGGATAGTGGGGACGATTATTGAGCAGCGATATGGAGGATTCAGAGGAGTGGGTCTCGATAGGCTTTACTGAGGGAGGTAATGGTTCACCATCCACGTCAAATGTCTGTATGTAACCAGAAAGATTCAGGAATAGTGGGCAAAGGAGTAACACCTGGTGGAAGGACCGAGATGTAAGAGAGTGGTCGGGTCACCATGTTCAGGACATAACTTTTAGATTAAGATATCAATTAGTGCCTTTTTAACAAGCGAAATCTATTGCTCAGTGGTTGAAACCACTGTGTTCGCCTCTCTTCTATGTGCTGACTAAGCCCTTCGAGGCGCGTCCAGCACTAATGAGTGAGGGTCACGTGACCGCATCGATAGAAAAGTAGTGCCGATCCAAGGGATAGTCAAATCAAAAGCGTTCGCTTTTAAGGTAGTATAGAGTAAACAGTGATAGTAGACTCTCAACGAAGATTTGGAATAAACTATCAAGATCTGAGCTTTGTAGCTATCAAATGAGACTACAGCAATTTCAGGAGGCAGAATAATCGATTCTGGATAGATTCGTTCATACATTTGTACTAGCTATTTATACTATATTGATAGTAACTACTAGTGTTCAAGATATTGGATGGATGGGTCGAAAAACTACTTTGTAACTAAGGGGTGACTAATTTATAGTCATAAAGTCATGCGGTGATGGGGATGGTGTTAGGATTGTCTGGGCCTTGGAATAGAGATCTGTACCTAGTATACAAAGCCCCTGTCCACATGTTGTTAAGATAGTAATCAGTCAGACGTGTCATGGGATTCAAATAGAAAATGGATCTGAGTTTACCCTGCCCAGCAGATATGCTGGGCTTGGAGATGGGGCCGCTGTCTCTGTGCCCTTCTTGTGGGGCAGCTGATTGAATATGTATGCTGCAGATGACTTTCTCAGGTCACTCCACAGCACCCTGTACCCCTGCACAGTCTGTTATTCTCTGCGGCGTTTGGTGCCCGCACCCCTCGGTGCCTATGGCCTGGCGCCTGTTGACGTCATGGTTGATGCCATCACCCGATAGGCGCGCCGTCCCTGATCAACCGCACGTGGTCGACGCTCGAACTCCTGTATATCACCCGATTTGTGAGTAATATAGCATGACATAAATTTTGTGTGATCGTCGTCTGCGCCGACGTCTATCATGAATATAATTTCTGTTTCTCTTGATTTTTCTTTTGTTTTTCTTTTCTTTCTTTATTAGTTTCCTTTTATATATAAATGATTTGAAGTGAAATAATTGCGTTTGTCACAACAATAACCCAAGGATGGTGGGGATGAGTTTCGGGAATGTTTGTTGAAGGTAGTCAAAGAGTGTAACTTTGTGACAAGTAGCGAAATGTCCTGCGAAGAGGAGTTGCTGAATGAGAGACTAATATCTATGTATTTGCGAATGAGACCAGTAATGGCTGGTGTCCTATAAAAAGAAAAGGGAGACATCATTCAGTAAACAGGGCGATGTAAATAAGAAACCAGGATGAGAGGGGAATGAGTTATTGATGAAATTCTGAGTGGCACCAGAGTCGATGAGAGTGGGAATGGAGTTAGAGAGACCAGGAAGGTGTACACAGATGATGAAAGATGAATCAGGATAAGAACTAAGGAGGATAATCATACTGGTTATGTAATACAGCATATATGAGTATATAATATATACTATAAGAGTATTAATAACAACATATAGGAATATATAGTAGTATTTATAAGTGTTACGTATCGGGATTTCCACTAAGTCGGAACTGGAAAGGACAGCGGCTTCAACTTATAGGTTGCGCCCCCAATGAACTATCGTCCTAGGTATTTCGGAAATGAGCCGGAAGTCGGAAAGTACTGGACCAGAGGTTTGGTCGGAACTTGAGTCGGAACCGAGGCGGAAGGCGGAAGGCGGAAGACGGGAGACGGAAGGCTGAGAGAGAGACTGAGATCTTGCTAGACTCGCTGTGCTAAGAACAGGAGATGGAGCGAAGGAAATCAAGTATCGAAGGTGATTATCTGATTGCAGAATAACAGACATACATGAGGGGGTTTTATACAAAGCGCAGAGCAACAAGTAATGGTGTTGTACTAAGCAAATTCCGGAGGAAGCGGAAGTCGAGTACAATGTGTGGGAACTAACTAATTGGGAACAATGGGACTACAAGGGGGGTTCAGGGTAAGGTAGAACAATGGCAAAGAACAAGGGGTCGGGAAAACATATCTGACAACGAACTACAAGGGTGACCGGATATATGGTTTTGATGGATGGCGAGGTGGGTCCGGTGGGTCCGAGTAATAGAGTCGAAAGAACAAGGGAAATGTACAAGGGGCGGAATGTCGGAAATGTCGGAGGGGCGGAACGTGTGGCGGAACTATTGGAGAGGCGGAATGTATGGCGGAACTGAGGGTCGGAAATCGGAAATGAACGGTCGTAACAGTATCTCCCTTCTAAGGTCGAGCCCCGCGAGACCACAAGTCGGAATCACGTGACTTGTGAACAAACGCGTCGGAGTTTGAAATATAGGCGGGAAACAAGACGCGTCTTCCGTTTACTCCATCATGAGCTCTTCAGTCGATTTCTCTAAAATGTCCAGTGCCGAGATGAAGCAGCACTTTGCTGATATTCTTGCGCAGAAGGAACTGGCCGAGAAGCGCGAGGCCGAGGAAGCCGCGCGGAAAGAGAGGGAGCGGCTGGAGGAGGAGGAGCGCAAGGAACTGGAGCGTCGGGAGCAGGAACGGAAGGAGAAGGAGGAGCGTGACCGTAAGCGTCGCGAGGAGGAGTCGCGCGCCCGTGAAGAACAACGGAAACGGGATGCGGCCGAAAGGCTGCGGAAGAAAAGGCCGTGGCGGAAAAGGCAGGGAAGTTCCGGGTGAGTCGGAAATGTCGTGGGGAGGTTCCGGTGCTCACAGAGAACTGCCAGAGAGTTGCCGATTCCGAGGGGGAGTCGGAAGCGGAAAGCACGCCGACTCCAGAGGGCAAGGGGAAGCAAAAAGAAAGTGCTCCCATGCCGAACGTAGTTGAGGAGCGGAAACGGAGGGCGGACGAGTTCCAGCAGGCTCGGAAAGAGAAGCTGGCTCGGATACTGGAGTTGCGAGAGCTGGGGCCGGAAAATCCTGCGACCCGGAAAAGGAAGACCAGGGACGGTGAGGAGGAGAAGGCTCCTTGCGATACGTGTGAGGTCAAGGGCCTGGAGTGCGTGTGGTCGGAAAATCCGCGGGAGACGGCCTGCGAACGGTGCCGGGACAAGAAGTGCCGTTGCGTGGTGGATGGGTGTGCCGCGAGGGTGGAGCGGAAACGGCGCAGGGTTGAGACGGAGGGGCCTGAAACCCCGAAGTCAAAACCAGGACCAAGCGGGAAGAAGGCGGAAGGGTTTCCGG